>JAQIXG010002044.1:0-19035 GCA_034700105.1 Oconnorella tubifera | reverse complement strand
TACATTAAAGTTAGGGTTTCATTTAAGGCTGGGGTTGATTTTATAATTAGGATTAGTATAAAATATAATATTTAAATCTTATAAGGAGCAGTCCATTTCCCTTTAATTTAAACGAATTTTTTTATAAGCTATAATTATTACTAGAATTTAAATTAAATTTGTATAATTCATTAAGTTTAATACCATGTTTAATTTTGTTAAATTAATTAACGCGTATTTCAGACTAGCATCCAATGAGCTTCCCATTCTATTCTGCCCAACCCGGGCTAATACAACCCGGCGCCGGACTAATCCCTCAAGGCGCTGTCCCTATTTATGGGGCCAGCGCGTCTAGTCTCTTCCCCGGACAGCTGCCCGTCCGTGGCCTCCTAGCCCCCCAGGGACAGGTCACTCTCCTTGCCCAGGATCCTAGTGGGGGAGTAGTACTGAGTAGCTCCAGTGCTCTCTCAGGCAACACTCCAACCACGGCCACTATGCTCCGAGGGCTTAGACCCGGCCAGGCAGGCCAGGCTGTCATTATGAGCCCCGCTGGATTGCCCCCTGGGGCGAGATATATTCTTCCCTCCTCATCGCAGGGTTTAGGGGGTATGTACGTGATGCAGGCATTGCCCGGGGGCATGATTGGCCCGGGTATGAGCATGATGGGGCATATTGATCATTCGGGGTTAATGGGGGGACAGAATGATTCGCATCATGATATGACTTCCCCTTCCATTATGAATCAAACTCTCGAAGGTTTGAAACAGTTTGTAATGTAATATATGGTATGGTTTTAATTCCACATCGTAGCCAGATATATATTTACTGCAGAATAACATCAGCAAAATGAATATAAATAGTATATATTCTTATATAACTTTTTTTTTTTTATTCTTAAACTTTACATTAAAGCTGTTCTATTATTTTGATATTATTATAGTTAAGATTACGTTTAACGTCTGGTTTAACGTCTGGATTACCGTATTACATAAACGATGTCTTAGACGTATTTGTCAATTTAAACGTCATTTAAGCGTGCAGCTAGTTAGAGAATTAGTGAGCTATCCAGGATACGAACCTTGACCTATAAATTTTGAATCCAGCGCTGTAACCACTTCTCTAAAGAGCATTAACTAATAATTTATTCAATTTATTTCTAAATATTAGATCAACAGCAAGACAACGAGACATCATCAGACATGCTGTACAGCACTCAGCCCAATCTCTCTCTCGCGCAGCACTCAACTTTAACCAACGCGGCAGGGCAGCCATTTCTCTACGCGGCTCATCCAGGGGGAGCCACCCAGCAGCTCCTGGTGTCCCAGTCCCCCGGGGGCCAGCACTCCATGGTCCTTGCCCATCCCCACAGCGCAGCTCTCCTGGATCAATCCCCCTACTTCACCCAGGCTAGCCTACAAAGCCAGCCAGCTATGTCACTACAACAGGCTATACAGCAACAACAGCAGCTGCAGGCCGTTATGCAGCAGCATCAGCAGCAGTTGCAAGCAGCTGGGCTGCAGATGCAGCAGGCTAGTTTACAGCAGCAGCTGCAGGCTGGTATGCCATTGAGTCAACAGCAGCAGCAGCAGATGATGCAGCAGGTTGAGATGCAGCAGCAGCAGCAGATGGCTGTACAGCTGCAGCAGCATTTACAGCAGCAGCAGCAACAGCAGCAGCAGCAACAGCAAGATTTAGGCCAGCAGGCTGTTAGTCAGGGGTCAGTGTGGCCAGGGGGGGAGGGGAAGGGACTTGGGAGGGAGATGGGGGCCCCACCTCCTAGTCAGGATTTGAGATATGCTGGGTAGAATATTTTATAAGTTGTTAAATATTAGAGCTTTTATTTTTATGTTTTAGATTCAGTTGTAAGTTAGCTTTTATTAGAAAATCTAAATGTTTTTTCTTTGAGTTGAAATTAAATATAAGCATCCGCTAGCATTGATCAATTGTCATAGTAGATTAAATGTCATAGTAGATCAAATGTCATAGTAGACCAAATGTCATGGCATACCAAATGTCATAGTAGGCCAAATGTCATGGTAGACCAAATGTCATAGTGGACCAAATGTCCATAGTAGACCAAATGTCATAGTAGACCAAATGTCATAGTGGACCAAATGTCATAGTGGACCAAATTTCATAGTATGTCAAATGCTGATAGGAGAAATGTCTGTGGACGAAAAGTCTGTAAATTTATTGTCTTGGAATCTTTAAAATAATTTTGTTTATTTATTTACTTAACATATAATTTTCTTATTTTTTGTAACTAAAGTCCGCAAGAGCAGATGATGATACCGTATACAGGAGAGCATGAGAGAGATCCTGACGAGCCAATCGTTGACTTCGATAAAACCGTTCTTGATTTCTTTAATTCCGACTTGCATCTCGAGATCGCAAAAGATTGGTGAGACTCGCTTATAGTTTTGATTTACTTTTAAATTAATTGAAATTAAATTTATAAAATATCAAATATTTGTATTAGTTTCATAATTTGAAATACGATTTATTAGTTTCGCTAAGCATAACTCGGTGACTTTTTATATTGACATTGTTGCTTATTTACATTTATTAATATCCGAAAATTGAAACGTGTAGAATTATTGTAAATCAATATTTCGAATTATAGACAAATGAAAAAAATTTAATTACTTTCTTATTGATTAAGTAATTAGTATTTTAATTGTTTATTAAAATAAGATCATAATAAATGTTATGACTTTATATTATAAATATAAAGTCATAAGTATAAATATAAGTCGTATCTTTACCATATATATATATGGTAAAACCGTGACCCGTCAAAATGACCCGCAACAAAACGACCTAGACAAAACAACGATCCTGACTGTAAATGCTTAGTGCTAGGATTTGGGTTAAGATTAGTATTGAAGTTAGTTTCAGGGTTAGTTAGGGTTAGGATTATTGAATGAATTGACAAGTTTTGTTTGTTAATGTATTTGGGGTTATTTTATAAGAGTATCATTTCAAAGTGTAAATTTTTTATGCTAGTTTTTGTTATTTTTATAGTTATTCGGCTGAAGCTCTGACCAAGCCGCCTGGATTTTGTTTTTGTTGGGCAGGAGTCAGAGCCACCTACGGAATATGCAGCGGAAAAGTATGTATCTATTTTATTTATTCTTATTGTTATTCATTAAGATTAAACAGTTATTTATTTATAAGTTACGTCTTTATTATATTAATGCTTCGTATTTTTAATACTTTTCATCCGACTGATGTTTAGTTATGTGTTGTTATTAATCATATTTTGGAATCGTTGCATTTTTATAAATTTTATACGAGTAAAGTACTTTTATTAAGGTTTCTTTTAGATCTAGTTGGAAAGTTGAATATTTGTCATTTGTATTTAGAGAGTAGTGTATTTTAAATATATATATATATTGTTTAAATAGGGATACTAGTCGTAGATATTTTATTATTTAAGATACTAGGTACTCGATTTGTTATGTAGTAATATATATAGTTGATGCTTTTTTATCTGCATGTTTAAAATATAGATTAAATGACTTGGAATATTTATAATTAATCATTGTTCAACTGTGCATTTAAATATCGGCAGATTTATCAAGATTTCATTATATTTTATATTTATCCAAATTTGATATTTAATTTTTCTTCGTGTAAATTTAGATTTTCATTAGTATTCAAATCCATGCCTGCAAAGAAATAATATTTTATAGTTGTATGACATGTATTTTATTTAATTTCTTCTGAATTTTACATTTATTGTATAGTTTTGTGTTGTTGTATATACTTCAATTGTAACTGTAGAAGTTCTATAAAAATGATTTCACTTTGAAATTTCTTATTTAGATTTCTTTGCTCGTAAGAATTTATCTGACATTGTTTTCATTTAGCAAGATTTAATTTTTATTAATAATTTTTATTACATTTATATATTGTGTATATTGTTGTTTATTTATTTTAGACTTTAAATGAATGTTAGATAAATTAATAAATAATAACCACACTAGAAATATATTTAATCTTACACATAGCGGCAAACAATTACTTCTAATATGAAAACAATATTATATTAAAGTCCGTTATTATAGAAATTTACGATCACTTTTTATTCCATTTATTAAATTCATTTGATATTTCTTAACATTTAAAATACGCATTTAAACGGATGATTTTTTAGAAATATTTTATTTATTTTGGATTCCGCTTTATTTGAATTATATTATTTATTTATTATATTATTCGGTAAACATTCATATTATATTAAATTATAATTATTTTATTATAATATTAATCGTATATTACATTTTTTATCTCCCGCACGTTATTATTTATGATGCTTTTTTAATTACGTCGCTTTTTAAAGTTTGTTTTAAAAAATGAAGTTTTTATTTTGCCCGCTATTTCACCGACTATTTATTTTGAGCGAAACTTTTTTTTGCGCAAATACTACTCATTAGCGTCGCTAATTTACGGTCAAAGTTTCATTTTTGTGATCTATGCTAGTCGCGCGAGTCATTTTCTTATACTCACTTGCGCGTTAATTTTTTTGTAGTTTAAGATTTTTTATGAGTCGCTTTTTTTAGTATGTATCGCTTTTGGAGGCATTCATTAACTGAAAATAGACGTTTCGATATTATATTTACGCGTTTAAACGAATCTTTTATTATTCGATATTAAACTTTTCTGAGCCAGCTGTTGCGTTAACGCTATCATTGTACGCTTCTTGTCATATCTCTCTTCACTCTATACCTGGTACTCGTTTTCTGATGAATGGACGCCTCAGTCAATCACGGAAATTTTCTAAATCAAGATTTGAATCCTAGTCACCGATGCGGATGTAGAGTTTGTTACCGCTTGGCTTCTCGCTCTATCGTAATATTGTGTATATTTTTCTGTTATTATCATTTTTGTAGCATATTGTATGTACGTCATTTTTCTGCTAATTGCTTAATTTTTGATCTGACAGGATTTTGCTTGTATTGATCTATTTGCTATAATTCTTATTGTTTTAACTCGGGATGATTTTGCGTGCTTATAATTCTTTTGTGTTATTTGCATGATTAGTAATAAATTTTAATAAATCATACAACGCATTGTTCTCGGTTCTCTTTCTAGCTTTATTCTTTATAGCTTATTATTTCTAATTTGCCGTTTTCTTGTTTCTTTATAAATGGATTATTAGTATTTATTTAACTCAATACAATGTAGTATATACATTGTTTCATTTAGAAAGTCTATTATTACCGCTGTAATATATTATGTAATAATGTTGTGAATTAATATTATTTATGTCTTATTATTATTTTTATTTGTTTTTTTGTTATGTACATCATTAATGAATGCTGAGAGTCCTGCTAGTAGACTTAAATTGGTTATGGAATTAAATTGTCTACTTTTTTATTCTATAGTTTAATAACTATTATTTTCTGTAAATTCACCAACTATATAATTAGTAAATATATTAATAATAAGTGTTAGATATAACCCGTTAAAAATGATATGCGTTTTCATAAATTTTAAGCAGGAATTTTACATGTTCTAATAGAACATTTAAAGTATTCTTTCATTTAATGTAGATCTGATAGTTTCCGGGACTTTTTATTATCTTTTGTGTCTTATTTAGTTCAGACTAAGATTTCAATTTTTTTTCTTTGTGTTCCATTTAATAAAATTTTCATTGTATTTCTTTATAATGTATAATGTATTTAATTTTACTTAAATAATAGTTTTTCCTCTTATGAATATTAATAATATTTAATATAGATAATAATAGCCTTACTTATACATTTCTGGAGTTAAAGAGGCATGATTTAATCCTGATTTAATTTGGTGGTTTTAATTATTAAGTGTGAAATTATGGATTGTTGAATCTAATTTCTTTCTTGTGGCAAATATTATAGTCAATTTATTTTGTTATATAGCTGAAGGTGAACATAGTAGCAGTACATAATTGAGCTTGAGTTTTTATCTTGCAAATTAATGGTCCATTTGTGTTTGCTTTGAGCCTATTTAAGAGTATTTATATATTCAGGACTGCTTAGTTTTAGGGATAGTTTTAGTTTCATTCCAATCCATTTATAAAGTGAATGTTTAGATAATATGTATCAGCTGAAGAATTTTAGGTTATTATTTTGCTTGAATGAGCAAAACTGTTGAAAATAAAGCTCAACATGTATTATTATTATTATTATTATTATAAAATAGAGTAGTTTTTTCTAATGGTATTTGCATTAAAATATAATTTCTCGAAGTTTATAATTATGCTGCGTTTAGACATCAATGAGTATATACTATATACAAATTCTGCCCTGTATACTAATTGATAAATACTATGTAGTTTACATTATTGCGCTCATTTTAATTTATTTGTATATTTTAGAAATGATATTACTATATAAGATATCGATTGTCAAAATGATATTATTTTTATTCTTTTATTTTGAGCCAATGAATGAACATAGGTGCATATTTATAAGACTTAGCTAAAAGGCATGAAAGTATTCGCGGACTTTATTAATTGCATAAAAAATTAATATCTTAAAGTAAATATTAATAAATCTTTCAAATGGTCTAATAACCCACTGAATATATAAATATTTAATTAATATTATTAAGTTAATCATATACTCGTTTTTATTTATATGCAAGTTAATCAATTATTTGTTTTTATTTATATACCTTTATTCGCAAAACTAACTTAACAATAAAATCGCACATCTTGACATAAGTGTTAAGTATTATAGTGATGTTGCTGTAATTTTTATGTAGTATTTTAACAATATTAAAGTTTGGATTCTTTTAGTCAGTTTTCAACTACAGGCAATGGCTTGATTTGTTTTGTGCTAGACTCGTTAGACTTATTTCAGGTCTGTTATGAAGTCCTTGTGTCTGAACATCTAGAGGCTGACTTTGGTGACGATCATCAGGAGACTGATCCTCATGTTTTGCGACTTGGATGGTCCATGGACTACACCTCTTTCCAGCTAGGTATACTATAGTAAATGAGACCAAATCATCCCATATCCCAAATCTCTCTTTTTTAAATTAAAGTCGGGGTAAATTTTTGGGCTTTTCATACATTTATATAAATAATACTTATTTTAAACTATACTTATATTACTGAAATTATTGAAAATAGATAATTTTATATAGGAGCAGTTGGATACTTGTTCTATTCAAATATTAAGTTTTCATTATTTGGATTTATAAGATATCGTATTTAGTTGTTTTTTTGTTAAATATCTTTCCCATGATGAATCCTATTATTTTGTGATAGTTGAAAATATTGCACTCATTGTCTATGTATTGTTAATTGCTTGGTGTCGCATAAATCTTTCTTCATATGTTTTTGTATTTTTCTTTATGACAACACTTCGTATTAATAAATGTAATAAATTTCTTGAGAAACATGAAAGTATTTACAGGTAAGATTTATGATGACACAGTAGAGATTACAAGTAGAAATGTTCAACATTATAATTAGATTATATTCTTTTTGTTTAACGATGCATTAAATTTATCGCTTCCGTTAATACATCATTTAAATATTCATTCAAATTTTGATAAGATTAAACTCTTACAAGTAATTAGAATATATGGTAATAAAATCAATTAAGAATATTTTCTAGTACTTTTTAAATTTAACCTGTTGTCTCGTATATATAATTTTTGTTTATTAACAAATTATATGTACTAAACTTGTATTTTTAAAGTACAGTAAATATATGTTTCTTTTACAAAGATATCGGCTGATTACCTAGTCAATATTTAATAAAAAGAAACTCTGAAACTTTCATAAAGACGTTAATTACAATGCGGAGTAGAAGCAAATCCAACTTTTTACGCTAATTAAATCATTAAAATTGATTTTGAGTAATTAATGAATATTTATTTAGGAGTTAAACCATTATAGTTAATTGTAAAAGCATTTAGTAGGAATTGATGTACAGCTAGAATCTAAGCACTGTTTAAACGCTATTAAATAGTATCCAAATTTAATAGACTTGGTCTATATTTCATTGATTGTCATACTATTAAAGTAAATATTATTTGTTTTCGTATTCATTTGCTGATTTAAAAAAAAAACATAATTAATATTTTTTGGGCATAGATTTTTTTAATATATTTATATCTATTTAGATACATTTTTTAAGTTTTTACTGCATCGAATTGAGCATTATTTTTCTAGAATATAGAGGCTGCATTTTAGTAATTCTTATTCAGCATTCCTTGTTTTTTGGCAGAATTTGATTGAAACTATACGAGTAATTTTTGATAGTAATTAGAATTGAAGCTAATATTCCATCAAAGATGTTTAAAGCTATTAGTTGAATACGCGTTCATTATCTATATATATGTATACTTCATATTAAATTAAGGTGTTAGATTAATGTTAAAGTTTCTTGTATTTCTTGATTTATTAGATGGCCCATGTATGTTCATATGCTGAATTACCTCATTAATTTTAAATTTAAGAAAAAATGTTTTTTTTTTACATAATTTTTGGTTAAAAATTATAATTTTCATGTCTAAAATTTCTCAGGAATTTTTTAGAAGAATAAATCTAGTTTTCTGCTTCAATTAACACACTGCGGTATTTAAATAAGCTTAATACGTATAGGGTTAATTTAATTTAAATACATAGTATTATTTTTCTGAATAGATTTTTTGTTCATTTCATTTTCATTCCATGTTTATCAACCATTTTCTTCTACTTTTCGGCATCAATTATCAAATTTCAATTAAATATTTGTTTCAAAAATATATAACTGATTTAAATACTATAGTTTTAACGCGAACTACAATATCACTAAGTTTTTGTTTATTTGTTATGTTTTTATCATATTCTTTATCATAAAATTATTGATTGAATTTGTTGTGTGGTGAATAGCAATCTGATTGTTCAGTGGTTGTACTAAATGCTCAAGAATTACTTCAGTTATAGTCATTCTTTGATAATCGCTCAAATTTATCTATAGTCTGACTTTTGATGTAATTAAATGTATAACTTGATAATATTGAATAAAAGCTCTTATTTCCTGATCAATTTCCATTGCGTGTATATCTAGCATTTTCCTCTACTTCTTGGCAGCAATTATCAAATATTAATTAAATATTTTTTTGAAAATATTTAATATATATAAATATTACAAACTTTTAACAAGGACGATTGAATGAAATAATAACTAATCCTTTTTGTAACTTAATGCTAATGTTGAAACTGCATTTTAAGTTTGATACGAACTCTTTGCTTCAAGCTGGTTTGTATTATTTCATCTGCAACTACAATAATCACACGGACATCATTAATCTATTTTAAAAAGAGTAAATCTCAATACATATCATTACTCTGTAATAATTCTATCATTCATTTTATGCATTCATTCATTCCATGCGTCATTCAATTTGTATCATTCTCAAGGAGAGGAACCAGATTCATTCGGTTATGGAGGAACGGCAAAATTTTCTACGAATAACAAATTCAGCAACTACGGAGAGAACTTTGGCAAGGGTGACGTCGTGACTGTGATGGTAGATCTGGACGCCAGACCTCCGAAGATCTCGTACGCTAAGAATGGCGTGTGGCTCGGCGTGGCATCACCGCTGCACGGGTATAAAGTGGGGAGTCGCGAACACGCACTCTTTCCACATATTCTTAGCAAGAACTGTAGGTTGGTTGGCGTTTGTTTTTTGCATTTATTTACTTTAGTTTTCATTATTAAGAACGATAAGAGGATATTAATAAAGCAAGAACTGTAGGTGGATAGAATTTTTCTTTTTCTTTTCATTACCAATGATGGAAGAATATAAATAAAGCTGCAGTGAAGCTGAGAAAAATTTGAGTATTTAATGTCGATTTGTAGTGAAACAATTGTATTAATATACTGTACAAAGCATATGATTTATTTGATAATATATAGTTATAAAATATTGACAATATTCGACTAAAATAATGAAACAATATTGTACATATATATTTATGTACAAAATATTGTACAAAATATTTACATTAAAATGTTTCAATGTTATAGATTTGAGGTAAACTTTGGTCAGCGCCAGCCTTGGTATACACCACCAGCTGGTTACACTTTTATTGATCAAGTTCCTCTACAGTTGAGAGTGAGAGGCATGATTGCACCTCCACGCAAGGCAGACTGTGAGGTAGAACAAAATAGAACTGATTTGGACTTAGAAATTAATTTCTAGTTTAGTTGCTTATCAATTGCAGGCATTTTATTATCTATTCCAAAGCCTTTTCTAACCGTAATGTTAACACGCACTTTAGTCACATAGATTTGCTTGCTAAATTCAAATTACTAGGATGATGATGATAATGATGATGTTGATGATGATGTTATAACCATTAATGATGGAAATTATTTACTCGAATGGTGTGTGATCACATATTGGTTAGAATTTTTATATGCTTTATAAATTGCTAAAATGTAAACAATCTGCTCTTTAGTAAAATCAAATATTGGTGTCATATTGTAAGATATTCATTTGTGTGTGAAAATATCTTTTTCTTATGCAATAGAACTTTCTGTCTTTTACATTACATTTTCTTAGTTTTCAGCTGTTGTAACCTGTTTTGGTGACTATTTTAAACTTCATTTTAATGAAGATTTTAATTTTGTTTAATATCGCAAAATATGAATTTGATATTTCTTGTTCTACTAAACAAAAGTATTGATGGTGACTTTATTCAAACTGATTGAATAAAACAATCGTCATTCAACAATCATCAATAATAGTCATTCACAAAAGCAAATAGCTGTTTAGTGATGTATTGCCAACTTTTAAGCAGTTAAAGCGTCATCATAATAACTACTTCTATGATGATGACATTGCGTTGACCACAGATGATAATGGTCGTCGGGTTGCCCGGGTCCGGCAAGACGACGTGGTCGCAGAAAATGGCCAAAACGGAGGCGCGCAAGAGATACAACATCATAGGGACGGACACTTTGATAGACAAGATGAGAGTGATGGGCTTGCCTCGTAAGAATAACTATCACGGCAGATGGGATCATCTCATTCAGAAGGCCACAAACTGTCTCAATAAGCTCTTCCAAATAGGTCTGGGTTTTTAAAGAGAGGTTTTCTTTTAGTCAAAATATATTTCTAGTTAAATAATAGTTATAATGGTAATAGTCAGGACTAGGCTTAACCATTGCAGTGCTGATATTTTTATTACAAGAGTACTTGCCATGTTTTTTTCTTCTTTCTAAATGTTCCATCAGATAATGCTATTTAGTGATGTGTTGTGAACTGTTAATGCATAAACCAACTAATGAAAACACTGGATACTAATACATTGCATTGCAAATTGAAATTTAAAACAAAGATTTAAGATATATAAAATATGGATTTGTTGTATTTTTCTGCTTGTTATCAGCCAGTAGACGCAGACGTAACTATATATTGGATCAGACAAATGTGTACGCATCTGCTCGCAAGAGAAAAATGAGACATTTTGTTGGATTTAAGCGCATTTGTGGTATGCATTATCCAGTTGATGTAAAGTTACAGAACGTTCAATTTCAGTAGATGTTTAATGATAGCAACTATAATAACTTTGAGACTTTGAGTATAATTATGATTAGAGTATAATTAACTATTAATTATTTATTTATTTAGACTATTTAATATTTAAAATTAATTATTTTGATGTCAGTCTATAATAAAAACTTGCATAAAAATTAGATGATATTTTTTAGCTGTCCTGCAACCAGAGGATGATGAGCTAAAGAGAAGAGAATGGAAGAGAACTTTTGAGGACGGTGAGTATCAGATAGATTTCTATATATTTGCTCTGCAGGTTTTAAGCTCTTCTTAATACTTGAAAGTATTTTAATAGAATTTGTTATAATGTTGAAATATACTTGTTGGTGAAGCAGAATATAGAGCATTGGATTTTGACACAAAAAGGTTCTTATTTTAAATGCTCGTTGTAATTATTATCGTTTGTGTTACATTGAACTATCTCTGTAAAATAGGTAAATGAATCAAAATATTGTCAAATAATCGTTGATTTATTATTGGCAATAGCTTTTTTCTGCTTCGCTCCGTGTATTGGTTAGGTTAATGACTATAAAATATCTAATACTTCTATACATCTGGCATTGTAATGCAAAAACCATTTTATCAAATATTGTAGCAACTGACAAAGTCATGAGATTTCAGTGCATATTATTTGAAAATCATTCTGTGTCTAGTATTTGAATGCTTTCTTTTGTTGATTATCTATTAGGTAAAGTAGTACCGGAGGACGCAGTTTTAGAAATGAAGTTTAACTATACACTTCCTGTTGATAATGAACCGCATGTTGATGAGATCATGTGGATAGAACAGCCGAGCAACAAAGCACAGGAACTTGTACGCATGTGAGTGTTTTTAATGTGTTTACGTATTTGATTTATTAATTTTGTGAGTTAGAATAAATGTTTTGAGTAAAATTGATCGGATAAAATTAAGTTTAACATATTTACTGTTATATGACAGTTTAGCTCATTATTTTTATATTGGTTTTCTAGTATATGTATTTTTAACTAAAGTATCATTATAAATACTTCCATGTATTTATTATTATAGTATATTTATGAATACTTCATGTACTTATAACTAAAGTGTCATTATAAATACTTCATGTATTTATAAATACTTCATGTATTTATAATAAATACTTCATGTATTTATAACTAGTGTCATTACAAATACTTCATGTATTTATATATACTTCATGTATTTATAATAAATACTTCATATATTTATAGCTAAAGTGTAATTATAAATACTTCATGCATTTATAACTAAAGTATAGTTGTAAATACTTAATTGATTACATGCTTTAACTATATACTCATTATGTGTCTTTATGAACAATTAATGGTTGGTTTTATCTATGTATTGTACTTTATTTTATAACGTCATATTTAAAGCATTTATTTCTGTCACTAAATAGCCTTCTTGTGCTACCTCGTCATTAAAACATCAAATAAACAAATAAAATTTACAATTATTATTATAAGCTTTACTAGAACTTATAATTTGACCCAGAGTAATACATATTGTTACCCCGACAAACGGCCCCGAATACATTAACTAGATAAAACGGCCCTTTTTAATTCATTTAATAACCCTAACCAACACTAAACATAACCCTACCACTAACCCTAACTTCAGTCGTAACCATATCCTAACCCCAACCCTAACCCTAAGAATTAACAGTCAGGGCCATTTTGACAGGTCACGATTATTATTGTTATATTTGTAGGTATAATGATGAAGCTAAGCAAAAGTTGCCCCCTCGTGATAAACCCATGTTTCTACCGGATTCATCAACTTCTTCACAACAACAGCAACAGTGGCAGGTAGTTAGTTTATAAAGAACTTTCGAACAGAAGCGTTTTTATTTTTCTATAATGAAATATTTTTATTTCATTTTATTTCATTTGTATTGATTGATACAAAATGAAGCTGCTAAATTGTTACCTTTTTCATATTATTCATCAGTTTTTATTACTAACAATCTGTATTTATAACTTCAGTTTTTTAGCATAATTTAAATTTTTATCATATCAAATATATTTATAGATTCAATTTTGTGATTTCCATCTAGGGTTACTCTGGTCAGCTGTCATCAGCAACTGGATACAACACAAATCAAGATCTCAATGATAAGAAACCTCGCATGGAACAAAGAACAAGCAGCGGACTGGACTACATCAAGCAAGAATACGAAGACAGAGACAACAGAGACGGACGCACATACAACCAGAGATACCCGGGACAGTTAAGTACACCCACTGTGAATCCAACCCCAGGATACATGGCAACCCCCCCACAGCCCCCCCAACCCCCTCAACCCCCACCCCCTGACAACAAGCCCCCAGACTACAATACCGTTATGCAACAAATGCAACAACAGCAACAACCGGCAACCACTGGTTCATTTAACAACCAAGATTATTACAACCAATGGAATCAATGGAGCAACCAGGCATTTGGACATTCAGCAACCACAGTGGCAAACACAAACTTGCCGCCACCGCCTTTAGCAAGTAAGTTGCCGAATAACTCGGAGTTGCCGCAGCCGCCGGTTAGAATGCCATTGATACAGCCGCCGTCAGGTAAGCCACCTTTGGTACAGCCGCCGAGTTTGCCGGTGTTTAATCACGTTAAAAATGAAGTGGATGGATACTTAGGGATGGATAGACAGAGGTTTAGTTTACCGACGTCTCAGGGAGGTGGAGGGGGTGGGGGCAACTGCTTAAAATTCACTCAAATACAAAACTAAAAAATACTTTCCAAAATCAGGGAGGGGGGTGCATTAAAATACCAGATTAATTGCTGGTTGAAATTGACATAAACTTGTATATGGACTAACCTTAATAGAGTCGAAGCAGCACATCACCCTCCCGTTCTGAACTTCTATATTGGGAGGCGGGTGTGCGAAGCGGCATTCTTCATCAGTGCGCGTGCACTTGCCTCTCGTGAACTCTCTGCACACGTCCAAGGTCAACCAATGAGAATCCTTCGCTGACCCCACGTGCTGATTTATGATTAGCGGGCTAACGAGGAGAGGGCCTACCATGGACATGGTCACGCGATTGGGTGAACGATGATGACGTCAGAAAGGACGATGATGACTTCAGAAAGATGACGAAATTATAGAAAGACCGGAAAGGCTAAAAACGTTTGAGACTGGTTAAGATTCGTCTTTTAAAAATCTAAAATTTAACATTAAAAAACATAAATAACAAAATATACAAATATTGCATGCATTTGTTTTATAAAATATTTATTTAGTTAGTTATCAACAGTTGCTTAAGGCTGAGCAAACACTTACAATTTCAACAATTTGACTTAAAAAATAGCTGTGAAACGGAATAAAAAAATGTGCGAGAGAGAGAGAGAGAGAGAGAGAGAGAGAGAGAGAGAGAGAGAGACAGGGGAAAAAAACAGAATAGAAACAAGAAAAGTCAAATATATAGTATAAAAGTTAATATAAACAGCAAGAAAGAAGCAGAGTAGAACCATGAAAAAGAATATGATTGAAAGGAAAGTGTTGTGTTTAAAAAAACTCAACTAAAAAAACCGAAAATAAAGGAAGATTAATATCACGAAGAATGCTAACTCTTATCTCAGCTATGCGAAATAATACGATTGCACTAAAATGAATAATGCAACAAAGTAATTTCGCAACGAATGAACCATTTTTACTGCAACATTAGAGTTTGTAATAGATTTTTTCCTATCTCAAATTTCAACAGAATCTGATATAATATAGAGAGTTATAAAAAGTTAATAAATGAGGCATTTATTAAATGGAAATAAATGAAAATAATGGAAATTATTTTCGTATTATTTCATCAGTTAAAGTCATTCATCATATAATTACACTCAATTAATTATATAATTATAATTAATATGGATTACACGAAAGCGTATACCATAACGATTCAACTGTTTTTAATGAAATTCTTTAATCTATACATTTTTCTATAAAAGCCTGTACTTTTGAAATTTAATTGCAGAACAAGTAGTAACTTTTTAAAAGTGATTATTCTTTAAATATTCAAAGATGATAACAACACAGTATATTATAGCATTTCGATCGTTATCATTTTACTTTTTTAAATGTGTAATACAATGCATGTGTTTTCCTTGATTTCTTGACGCAGTTGCGAGTTAATAATATGGCTGTACATAATAGTTATTTTTACGATTCGGCCGAATACGAATAAAATTGCCTCTAACTATTCGGCCGAATACGAATAGTTCATTTAAGGTACTATTCGGCGTCGAAGCGAATACGAAACGAATATTCGGTACAGCCCTAGTTAATAATATAGTTATAGGGAATGAATTAGACAACATTTAATAATAATTTAAAATTCACAGTCCTGACAACGCGCATAAAAACAATAATGTTTGTAAAATCCCCTTCCCACATTCTCAAAAACATACATTTTTTACTTTTTTCTATTAATTCACTAATTGATTTAAATCGAATTTCAATCATAAATCAACGACCAAACTGACATGTGGGGGGGGACAAAAATTAGAATTCTTTCGGCCTTGCACTTCACATGTCCTCTCTACTTAGGCTTATTAGTGGACGTTGAGGGTAATCAATATATTAGCTTCACTCGAATCGCTAATCCTTATTTATAGAGACGCAAATTGCGACGATGACTAGTTGTCGCCTAAACCGTATCGACCTATCAAATGTGAAAGACTCAGCGTGTTGAATGACAAGTAAATTAAATTAAGCGAAGATTGGAGAAATTTCTAGAAAAAACTAGGAGTACAGCCCCCTTTAATTAAGGTCATTATTTTTAAAAAGAATTACTCGGTTTTTTTAAATTTGGTATAGCTTGCATGATGTAATTAATATAAATTAAAGATAAAAAAAAACATTGAAAGAAACTAGACATTTTTGAGAATGATTTTTTTGAGAATTAGAAAATTTAGAATTGTTTATTTACATTGAAAAATACAAATTAATACAAAAAATTCTGCAGACAATGGTTTTAATTTTTCAATCTTGCCTTTCCATGAAATTTTCTTCACTTTATTGACACACAATCTATCTCTTTTTTGCGCTTAATACTCTTAAACCTGTCTACTGACTATAGACGTTTGCTTCCAAACTCTACAATTCTTTCTCTAGTAATGTCTCAACGCATCCTTGAATTGTCAAATAAAACAAAATGGCGGAAGAAAGGCCGCCATTTTGAGTGAAATAATGAGTGAGAGAACTATCAGTTAAATACAGGACGACATGACTGCAGTGCGTGACGGTGAATCGATCCCCAGACTTACACAATATTATTTCCTTTTAGAATAAGAGATAAAATAAAAGAGGTATGTCGTGAAAAAAAACTGGGTATATTGTTGTTTAAAAGTGAGAGATATAGAAAAAAATCATATATACTGTATAATTATACAATAACTAGTTGTAACCCGTCAAAATGACGGGGGGGGAGGGTGGCTGGGGAGACGGAGGAAAAAAATATAATTATTTTATAATCTCATGTCGTCATGTGATTGTAAGTTTAATTCTTTCATTAGGCCTACTTATAAACTACTTTAAAGGTTATATTTATAATCTTTTTCTTATGACGTCATGCAATTGTAAATTTAATTCTTCATTAGGCCTACTTATAAACGTTTTGAAAGGTTATCAAAAGTTTATAATCTTTTCTCACTACGTCAGCGTTATATCGGAGACTTACAGACGGTAAGAGAATTATTATATAGTGGATTATACTGTATTGTATAATTGACAT
Organism: Oconnorella tubifera; assembly: GCA_034700105.1. Lineage (NCBI taxonomy): Eukaryota > Metazoa > Annelida > Clitellata > Enchytraeida > Enchytraeidae > Oconnorella > Oconnorella tubifera. The sequence continues at coordinate 1,777 of JAQIXG010002044.1, read as the reverse complement.
ATATTTATTTAATGCCTTTTATCGATCTGCTATTATCTTCTATGGTTAGGATTAAGACTTTGTTTGGCTACGACGCTACGTCTACCGACATTTAATCTACCAACATTCGGTCTACCCTAGATGTAACCCTTAAAATAATTCTAACCCTAGCCATAACCCTAACCATAGCCTTAATCCTAACCATTGCCTTAACCGTAACATAAACTCTAACATAACCCTAAACATTACCCTAACACTAACCCTAAACCTAATGTTGCAGTATACCAAATATCGCTAGACCTTATGTCGGACGATGTAGCAGCGTAGACCAAAATTCTCCCGACGAATTGTCTTGATACCTTTGCTAGTTTTGTATAAAGTCATATAATATTCTATGAATATGAAATAAAACTTACACGTTTGGTTATAGATGGACTATCGAGATTCCTCAATACCTAAACTTTGGTAAAATTTTCAATTCATTATATTCCATAATGGATTAAATTTTGCAAAGTTTAGTATCCTCTACAGAATCTATGACAGTAAGAAATTTTAAATTGAATAACTTTAATTTCTATCACTTTCGATTCTATTTGATGCAATCCTATGACATCATTGTAAAAAGATGCTACTTTTATATCACTGCTATTGTAGTGAGACAGCTAAATTATTTTCCTTAATATAAACTGTTTTTTATGTTACTTATTTACTATAGAGAATCATTGCATTTTAAATTTAGAGAAATAAATCAATAAAGAAAATATAAAGATAAACAGTCATCTTCTTATCTAGTATCTTATTATCTTATCTAGTCATCTCTTATCTTATCTAGTTTCTTATCAACTCGAGTAGTGTTATGTAAAGTCAATGATAATGTTAAAATAAACCTAAAGTACTCATCTCATAATTTATCTCCTTATTCACTTTCTTCGACATCTCATTAATTATTTCATCAGCCATTTCTTATAATATTCAATCTAATCCAGGATCATTTTTTACCATCACATTTAACTCGCACCATTTCAACAGGGATCATCACGAAGTGACTGTTATAAAGCGGACAAAAATAAAGCCAGGTGTTTGTCAATCTTTGAAACAAGAAGTTTGCTGTGAAATGTACTTCCCATAAGAGCACATTTATCATTGGGGATGATTTACTGGCAATGGAAAGAGTATTTTGAAAGCTCTGCTTCCATGTCAATATATCTCTTTTTATACACTTTCTACTTGTATATTAACATTGAAAGGTTTAGTATATAATACTATAGTGCAGTTAAAATACAGATAATAACTATTTTTTATGATACTTTGTTATGTGTTGATATGAAAATTTGGTGAGTAAATTTAATAGTAATTGAGCGGATATTAAACAATAGTAAAAAGAAAAATAAGGTTATATTTTTAAAATGGATCAATTGATACGATTATATTTTAGAGTAATTGAAATCATGTTTGAAATTGAAAACACAAAGGAATATTCAATAATAGAGTATAACCCGTATAACAATTATCCAATACATAGCACATGCGGCTAAGTATAAGAACTATTGTGATAGTATACAGTACAATTTAACGCTTTATATAATGTTTTACATAACTGTATAAGCACATATTTATAAAATTATTGTAATGATAATATTAGCATATACAGGGTGCGCCAAAAAAAAAGAAACCCCTAGCGACTTTGCGATAACTAAGCCCAAATTACATATTTTTTCTCTAAATTTTGTCAGCTTGTAGAGGAGGAAATTTGACATCTAACTACCAAATTTCACATTGATATCTCAATTCGTTCAAA
>JAQIXG010002043.1:0-19036 GCA_034700105.1 Oconnorella tubifera | reverse complement strand
CCAAACACATTTTTTATTTAAAAAAATAATTCTCAGAAGGTCTGAAGTGACCCCTGGCAAATTGTCAGGCGACCCCAGCTGGGGTCGCGACCCACAGGTTGGGAACCGCTGGATTAGAGAGTGTAGCAATCATACCGTTCCAAATCTGTGTAGTATCAAGTAAGCCTCAGCTGATGGATTCATTCCAATCTGATCCAACTTCCAGTTTATCACCTGAAGATAAACTTTAATTATTTAGTCACATATTACATTACTAGCAAAACTGGTATCATGCATACAATGAAGCGAGATAAAGTGATGGCTAAGGATCAACGTGAAAATTTTAAACTAATAAAATGGTTTACAAAATTAGACCATATATTGGAAAGTGTTAAAAGTTTATTTGATATTTTATTCATTGCCATAATAGAATCAATAGAATAGAATTGGTCTATTTTTATCTGTTTTCAAACATTAAGTCGTTGTTAATTTGGCATTAACATTTGATTTAATATGTCTGTTACTTGGATTACTGATCTCTGACTGTGAACTATTTTTAGTTCAAAGTAGTTTTTATTGCTGCTATTTTTATTGAAGTAGAATTTTAAACTCCAGTATAAAATTATAATGCGTAAAAATGCAAAAAATTGAGGGAATATAGTGAAAAATTCTAGAAATAACTTACAAATTTAGAAATTTTAAATTTAGAAATTTAGACTATTTAAAAATTTAGAAATAACTTTAAAAAAATGTGATTAATCAAAGCAATAACCAATTCTGTGCATTCAAAAAGGCAATAAATAGTTTTAAACAAGAGACTTATCAAACCTTGTCTTTAAGAGATCCGAGAAAGCCAGCAGTAGTCCCTGTACAATGCATCAGAACTACACCAAGAACACGATCGATATGAGCCATCTGAAATATTATATAATTGATACACTGCTCCAATTAAAATGACCAGAAAATATTGCAAACATTCAGATAGAAATTCTTCTTAATTTTCTTTTCGTTTTGTTAAAACGAAAAGCAAAGAAAGTTAAAATAGCGCCTTCCAATTGAGTATTATATGTGATATGATTACATGATTGTGTTTTACTAATTTAAACAATTTTCTCTAGTTTTGACTTTGACATTTAGAGAAAATACTTAAATAAGAATAATAATTTAAACAATGCAGATAGAAAATGCAGTATATACACTATAAATCATCACATTGCTTGACATAAAATAGCTCAGGTCAGTTCATATACAAAACTATTGCAACTACAGACTGTAAAAAGTAATCTGCTGAATAACTTTTAAGTTAATTGAGCGGAGTACTGCGCTTAAAGTAAAAATAAATAAAATAGATTGAAAAATATCAAATTTATGGACTATTTACATTTCTATACAAATTATAGTACAGCTGTCAATTTAAGAAATACAGAACATTTATTTATGCATCGCTTATTCTCAATCAATAAATACGTTAAATCAATAATTAATGTTGAAGACCTACAGCGAATCTAGCCATGATGTTAGCTCCAGCACCTTCACCGAAGCAGACGACCTCTTTAATACTGCAAACAGTTAAATTTAAACAATTTTAAAAATCATACCACGCGTGATTGTCACAAAGTAATTCAGTTCACCCGGTGAACAGTAAATGAATAAATGATTCTCTGAATGGTGTAGTCACCTCGATACGAGTTTGACGCTTTTTTTGGTTTTTATTTATTTCTTCAGGTTATTTTTCACGAAATTATTTGTTTATATGAATAAAAGAATACATCGCGTAATTTTAACAAAAAAATGAACAAAATGTAGTCAACAATAGCGATTCAATGCAAATAACAAAGCAGCTATTAGAAGATTGAGTCATAATTAAATTCTACAAAATGTTCTACTATTCACTTATTGTTCTGTAGGCCTACTGTTTTCATTCTATTATTATATAATTATTTCTAATAAAAGGTATAACGATACTAATTATAATAAACTCAGATTGAATAACTATAGGCTCAGTGATTTTCAGATTTTTTGGAGACTGGCTACAATTTTCCACTGATAGTGGAGATCTTGAATGCATTTATTATTTATTCAGATTTGTTTAGGTATACTTGTACAATATTTGTTTAAATACAATGTAAATATACATACTGAATATCAAAGTTTAAAATAATATCTATACTAATTCTCTTACATTTAATTAGTCATAATGGTTGAATGTGAATTTATTTATATAGTTGAAGATAAATGCAGCTTAGTTTATTCTCCATTACATGTCCGATTTTACTGACATGACTCTATGATAATGTTCAAGCTTTGAAATTTTCCGAAACATAAAAAGACTCTGCTTGTGCAGTGAACAGATTTACGAGATTTTAAGCCTCTCTTAGTTTGGCGCCAGAACAGCTTTACGCGACAAGCTATAAAGACTAATCATGCGGTGAATTCTAGGAAAGAAAATGCTTCAAGTCAGCTGTCAGTGATAGCTGTGTGAAATGATATGGTCCCTAGGCCTGTACATAAGTCGCTCTTTAAACTGAGTATCTCTGATAACGCTTCGGTTGATGATTTTAACTGATAATCTTTCATTGAAATGTTTTCAATAAATACTTCAATAGATGTATGGGTTAAGCAAGATATAAAAGACTGAAAGTTACTGATCGTGAATTAATAACTTGAAAACAGAAATTTAGTCATTTATTACTCACATTAAATGCTCGATACAAAACTCCAAGAGTAATAATTTGGATTTTTGAGCAATGTTTTAAATAGTTCGAGCTTATCTCATAATTCTAATACACTAGAGATTCAATGTCAAACGTTTAAATGTTTTAAACTTAATTTACTGTATAACTCATTATTATATATTATGTCATATTTAAAAAACAAATCAGAAAATAAATTCCATTAAATCCTACTTGAGATGATCCAAAACGTAAACGAGATCTTCACCGATTTTCTGCATCGTCGGAAATATATAGCTGAAATGAGTTAAATTTAGTAAATATTATAAAATAAATAATAACATGTAAAAAATTCTCACAATGATGATAATGATAATAATTATTATGAATGAATATGTCTGCTCTAAAGATCAATCTCCAAAATATAACTATTATAACTGCACTGTAGACTGTCTTCATCTACGTCAACCCCAGAAAAAAACATCTTTCAAATATTCACATTTATTCCAACCTTTATATATCTAAATCTTCAGATTAGTACTTAGATCGTTTACAAACAACACGTGGGATCAAATCATCCCCGTTTTCTACGGTATTTAATTTACTTACAATATTATAGAAAAGTAATAATTCTGCATTAGCCATCTGATTCAAGATTGACCACAACACTGTAAAATAAGATCTTAAAAATGGGTAAAAGTAAATGATATAAAGTGAATCAAATGAATACAAAGTTTACTCTGCAGCGAGATCAGCCACTCCCTGACCTTGACCCGGGACGTCCACATGAACCCACACGGTACGTTCACGAATTCTCGTCATTCTTGGATGGTCCACGAATGTCTGATACATCGTATCTGTCATATAATTACGTTTGTTATAACATAATTGTTGTAATGTAAACAAATATGATGTCAAAAAGGTAGAAATTATTTTCTACAATCCAAAAATTAAAAACAGATTCGTTGAAAAGGCTGCTGAAATTGTTCAGTTCATGACGTCGGAATACATTTAATTACGTCAGCGATCGTCGTAACGCCCTGCTAACGTAATACCTACACGTTATCGCAACGTTTTTTTCAATCTTTCGCGTCGTCGACGTTTTATTTGCAATGTCATGAGAGATTGACAATTTGCGCGACATTTGCTTGATTTAACTCGATTTGCCACGACTGCCACGAAAAGAATGAAAATCGAATTCTCGAGCGACAACCTCGCGCAACGCAATGATCAGAAAGGAAAAAAATCGAGAAAAATTCAACATTTTTCACTGTGCTCATAAAAGTTTCACTGTGCTCACAGTATTATTTTATTTATCTATTTTACAAATCATCTCATCAGTTTACAATTAAGTTTTACATTAATCGTTAAAAATTTTACTAGACAACATTTTTATATTATTCTTTTGTATTCTGGCTCTGACAGAGTATATTTTTGGTTAAACTAGCCAAATTGCTTGGCAAAATGTGTAATTACTTGACAAGCGGAAACACAGTACACATTGCAAGCTTTGGTGTGAGTGTTGATCAGTGCTGATTGATGGTTCGATCCTTTTATTAATTAAGGTCGTGGCATCACGATCGCACGAAGAATAACTAACTAGATCGTGAATGTTATGTGTATAAAAATCACAAAACTCAATTCCAATTTAAATCAATTCTAGAGCCCTATAGAATCAATCAGTGTGTGTTATCTAAGATTATTTAGCAAGCAATTTTTTATACAACGACTTTCAATATTGTAAATAAAATACAAAAAAAATAAATATTACAGTCTAACATTGTGATCAGAATATTTGTAAGCCAACAATAATAATTTCTAGTCATCAATCATTTTTATTGAAACAAGAGAAGCTCAGCTTCTACTCAGTTACATTGAAGGAGTTTTATAAGCAATCCTAGAACTAGAAATGACGAGAAGGGATAATTCTTATATAACTCTGGAATACGAATATGACAAATCTGATGTCATTAAATTTTCATCACTCTGCGTCTTTAGACATAGTGCAGTTTCGTATTCATACCAAATAAGGCTCTTTGATGTAACAAATATATATCAGTAAATCGGTAATGTAAAAGCTATCATAAAAGTTGAACGCCTTATGCAGGGACGTTAATTCAGTTTTTTCAGAGAGAAGTGGACAACACTTCTTTAAAAGGGTGATGACCCTTTTTGATACTCATATCTTTACGATACCATATCTAAACTTGGAATAGCTCCAATACAACCAGTTTACAGTTTTTTTCTTCTAAAAGATACTAATATTACAAATTCGTGAGTAATATACTACATTTATATACTACATAATATACTACAATGACTACATTTTTTCATTCATTTCTTTTGCGGAAATTTTCATAAAATTGATCATACACGTGTGAAGATTATTTTAAAAAATCAGGAAAGGGGTCAATTGCCCCTTCTGCCCCTCAGATATGGGGTCCTTTTACTTTTAGGATATCGAGCTGTTTTTACTGGCAGCATGCAAGCTGGCTACTTGCGAGGCTACAAGGCTTATCTAGTAAATTCTTACAGAAACTATATAATTTTTAAAATATGCTTAATTCCAAAAAATTTAACTCAATTGAAACTAATATAGCTTCAAATATATAATTATTAAATATTATTAACAATAATTATTAACAATAAAAATTATTAAAATTACTAAATATTAACTATTAATAATTTTACATACTGTATACTCACTGTAAAAATCAGCTATAATACACTCTCCTAAAGACTCTAAGGACTTTTTTACACTGAGAAATATTTCTACACAACATTATGAATTTTATATGATATCAAAGGTTTCTCATTGATAAAATATTTAAATCGAGATAAACAGTTATCATATGTTATTAACCAAATATTGACATTTTACATCTGAAATGTAGAAACTTGTCTCTAGGTCATTCAATATTCCTATAATATCCCAGTTATTCCAGCGGGACGATCCATACATCATGATCAGAAATGATCCATGGTTATGATTCTCATTTTGTATGATATTGATTCCCCGCGGTATACGAAATAGAGGCTCTTCTGATCCTTTAAGTAAAGAGCAAACAGTATTTTTGATAAAACGGTTTATTATCACATAAATCAAAAGCGACGTTCATAAATGTGGCATTGCTACTTACGATCACAGCCAAGGTCGTGTACTGTCATGATTATCACTTCCTTTGATGCACGGGCGCCCTGTAAATGAACAAGGGAAGAATATTTGTATCCGAATCAGGTAAACGAAATAAATGAGATTGTTTTGATTGTGTGTGGTGTACCATATATAAACCGAATGGGTTCCACCTTTTATCTTTACAGTCCCGGATTCGATTCCAGGACGTCGCTTGTGGAAAATGGAAAAGATGGAAAGTGCAATATTAACTTTAATGCAACTTGTTTAAAGAAAATGCTTGTTTGAATAAACATTAAAGGTTTTCTTATTTAGCAGACAAATTTAATTTTATATTTAACAAATGTTTTGTTTAGCCAAAAATAAAAGAAATAAATAACACAAATAATGTTAACCATAAGCTATAATTTCATTTATCATTATTTACTACTAAAATATCATATTTTTAAAAATAGCAATTAGTTTTTTAAAATTAATTTTCTTGTTATTTTGTCATGGAATTGCAGATATGTTTTAGAGTAGTTTTTTACACTAATTAATTTATGTGTAATTTTTATAAAATATATTACGCATTCATTTAAAGTAAATCTAAAGTATAGTGGTCATTAAATTTTGACAATATGAGCAAATGCATTCTATAAGAGAAGTATTAACAAGTGATTTAATATTATCGCATCTGAAAATTTGAAGTCTTTCTTTCGCACTACCCTGCTGATTTACTGTTCCAATTTGCCTTTAATTGTCTTGACTTTGAGTCTATATCGATTTTATTATTGCAAACAATATACAATGAAGACCAGTTCCAACGGATCCTTGAATACTAATCCTTGAAAGCCAATTAAAGCAACAAAATTAGTTTCAAGGCAGATAAGACAAAGCAAAGGAATATAAATGTAAATTTCAATTGAGAAGACTAACTGAATAAAGCAAAATAATTGCTGTTTGTAAAAACTGACAAAAATGTTCACGAGTTAATTTGATATTCGTTGCAATTACATATTAAGTTAAGCATGAATCTATAGGGCAAATATATATACCCAATAATAAGCAGATATGATAAACGACTTATTTTCTCACAAAACAAGTATGTCAAATGACAAAACCTCGCACGAGATAAATTAATACGTCTTGGAAGCCAAAAAAAATCAGTTTCGTTGCATCTTTTGCATTCACGTGCATGATAGATGCAAAGTAACAAAAAGTACGAACCTTGCGTGTGACGTAATTGGATACGTGTCAAAACATACCATCATTGCGTGATATATCTTTTAATATTTTGTAGGATATTTAATTTATTGCGAAAAATGACGCAACTGAATGCGTCACCGGATTCAAACACGTGCAGATTCATTCAGTGCGTTGAATAAACAGATATTAAATGAAATACGATTACTAAACGAGTACGATTAATAAACATAATAATAATAATATTAATAATGATATTAATAATAATAATAATAATAATAGTTAAATATAATAAAAATAGTAAAAATTCATTAACAGTAGGCTAACATTTTCATACAAAATCTAGTCAGAATCGATTTGTTTTGTTTTGAATACACTCGATAACAGAATTAATAATACAATTCCGCAGGTGAGATTAGAAAAGACATATGGAAAGCTTTTCTATGCTTGATTAATGTTGATAAATGTTCAAAACAGGATATGAAGAAAATATTTACACCGATGTCTGTAGTAATGCTCGTATATTATTCAATAATTGTCTTCGTTTTTGTGCATTACACCTTGAAGATTACAAATATTGACTTTAGAAAATGAAATATAACTATCACTTAAATTTAAATTAGGTCGGAGTTTTTTTATCATAATAAGATATTATATTGAAATAAATCTATTGTTAGATATAATTATCATACTTAAATTTTGTACTGATTCATGAACGCTGTGTAAATCTTAAAATTAAGCGTTTCTAATTCTTTATTCTCCAGAATAAACCAGATAAGGTTAACAATATTAACCAGATAAGGTTAATATTGTTAACCTTATCTGGTTAAGATTCGTAGTTGGACTCTTGTGACAAAGTTCTGACACACAAAACAGTAAACAGATATATTTACGCACGCTGCGCTCGCTTCTATTTCTATCCGTCCGCCAATCGGTTGTTTTCCTCATTATTAAAGGGCACACCACACACATCATTCATAAACACTGGGTATCGCTTCTCTAGCAATCAATAGAAGCGCAACGGTAGGATAAGTAACTCAGATTTTCTCTTAAAGTAATTCGGATTGCTTGCCCCGGAACCTTTTAAATAAATCCATGGTGGGACAGTATAGCAATGCATGTATTACACGCAGTGACTGGTGTTTCGGTTTCTTTTATTTGATCAGAAATTCTCAGCCTTCTATAATTGTATCCCAGGAGAGGACCAATTTTTATTCAAAACATAAATCGTTAGAAAAAATTGCGACAAATTAAGACGTTTAAAATGTGTACACTTTTACAAAATCTATAATTTTGTTCAATCCTTTAAGATGTTTCAATTTCCTTGATGTGAAAATTGTCATCTTTCTACAATTCTCTTTTGTAAGATTTAATTTCGTTTATCTTCTTTCATTGTCTTATCAATTCATAAGCAGATTTTGCCTCTCTTATATTGCAATGATTTGAGCATTGTCACAATTATTTGTATGCTTCAGAGAGTCTTTTAATAAATGGAGATAATATTCGTGATTGCAAATCTCTTAAATGCTTTACTCAGCTCTTGCAGAAAAATTGTTATCACTCAATATCTTTATATGATAAAGCCATGCAAATTGAGATTATAACCATAATGTAAATTAATTTTTAATTTAAATAACAATACGATTATGTCAAGCTATTAAAATATTAAATGACTGTTTAAACAATTTAAAAAAATGAATAAAAAATGAATAATTCTATTGTTTTTCAGTTATTAATAATCATTTTCGGTTTTATCATAAATACCGTTAAAATTTCTATATTGAAATTAACATTAACAAAAAAATTAACTAATAAATTAACTAATTAATTAAAATTAACCAATTAATTAATTTAAAAAGTCAACCATTATTCATTATAGTCACTGCGTCAGTTAGCACTGAATCTATAGAATTGATGGGTATTTAAAATTCGTAATATTATGTAACAATTTGCACAATTTGTTGGATTCTTTAAACTTTTATTCGACCAAACTCGAAAGATGCACTGAATACGAATGATGTCTAATCTAGACTAGTATACACGCATTGACTTCGCACCATTTATACAATTATTTCTGTTTCAAACGAAACTGGAAGAATTGCAGGAAACTGAATAATTTTGCAATTTTATTACATCATGAGCCAATGCATTCAGTACATAATATAACCGAGTCGCTCAGTTTCGCTGTTACATCTGTTGGTGCGATTGGTCGTGAAAATTATATATACAGTAGTGGGGGTTGGATAATATCAATGGAGAAATATAAATAAACCAACTTATTGTAAAAATATTTCAAAATAGAACAGTTTAGGATATAAAAATCAAATAAATCAACAACTTGAGACCTTTCATGTAGGCATTTAAGAAAAAAAGCAGTGCATCTAAAGATAATAGTAATCCGATTGTTACAAAATTATGCAATTAAACGTTCTAGTAATTTAAGCTTTTAAAATAAACCAACAACGAGTTTAATAAATGAAAACATAGAGCGAATTGCTTTGAATTTCGGGGGCTCTTCATCCTTGTTCAACTCCTAAATCCACCGATGTTTCTGAAATATACCGGTAGTCGTAATAGCATTGACGTTATACCGCAACGCTTATTAACATTTTCATCACGTATAGCATTGCCAGGATAGAGCCATAAATGACCCGCTATGCGTTCTCCATCCCTCCTCGGCAGGTAGGGAGGCAGTAGGTAGGCGATGCGCCAGGGAAGCTGGTGATCGATGAAGGTTTATCCGATGAATTTGACCAACGCGTCACTCTAAACACTGGACCGAGAGAGGGAAGGTTGTGGGAGAAAATATTACAAGACAAAGGGACCAATGGAGCTGAGAGTGACTAGGGATGTGGATGGATTTTATTTCTCAATTGCATCAAAAATAGACTGCATCCTTACTTTTAAAAAATCTTAAATTTATCGGGTAAAATTTGAGATTTAAAGCTCTCGATTTACTATATCAAACGTTGCTCAGTTTTAGATGTGCATAAATATTCAACTTTGTGAACTTTGATATAAAACAATTAAATAAAGTTATCATAAGTTGAAGAAATTTTCTGAAAAATAGAAAAGGTGCAAAATGTAATGTTTCAGTTTCGGTTAGACACTCATTTTCTTTTAAGTCAAACAGAATATCATACAATTATAATTTATGCGCTGAAATGACGCTAAGAAACAGAGAAGTAAAAGTTCATAATTATATGATAAATTAAATTTGAACCATTGTTTTCGTTGTATTAGGCATACAATTCAGTGTAACCTATAAAAAATGTACTGTATACATGAAATTAAGTAGTCAAATAACAAACGTGAAATAATTGTTCGACTTTAGAAGAAATTCCATTTAGTCACTTTCATTAAACTTCAGCGTTCAGTACTTGTCTTTGTCAAATATTTCCTGTGGTCAAAATCAATTATCAACTGAATTAGTCGCTCTGCGTGTCTCAGCTTTTTTCTTCTAATGATTCATCCCTTTTACTTCATATTCTTACTGGCTGCCTTTCTTTCTTTCTTTTTTTTTCTTTTTTTCTTTCTTCCTTTCTTTCTTCCTTTCTTTCTTTCTTTCTTTTTTTCCATCTGTCGTTCTGTTTCTTTACTTTTTTCTTGTTTTCAATATACATATTTTCTTATATAACTTAAAAAGTTTGTCATATTTCTTGAATGTTACTAATAAATTTCTGCACTAAAAGTGTGAGTCTATTCTTAATATAAAAATTCCAAGATTTTCTCGGGACTTTAATATAAAAATATTGTCCTGAAATTTCTTTTAACAGGAATCATTGATAGCAATAGGAGTAAAATTAAACTTAGACTAATAATTATCACTGAAATTAAGCTAAAACTATAATAATTATCATCTATATTATTCTTTTACATAAATGACCATTATCCATATCGCAAAGAATTAAGACATCTAAACAATATAGTAAACAATGACAAACAATTGCGTTTTATATCTAAACAGTAAAACGAGCAGTTGCGTTTTATAACTGCGCAATAACATAAACATTGGGATAATCTCGGCACATGCTGGAAGACGCCTCGCAAATATAAAAACGTTGTGACGTTTAAAGAGAATTCGTTTTTGTGACCATCACGCGTTATCTGATTGAGTGAAGTTAACCGAGCTCCACGACAATCATTCATCATCACCGGAATAGAGACACAGTATTAGGGTTCTACAACTTCCGGTCTCGGAGGAGCAATAGCCTGGAGGGATGGGTAGGCAAAGGGAAAAACATCCAGTAAGAGCTATCGAGCGAGCGGATAAGTAATTTATTTAATATCCCTCGAAATTAATTACGTTTTATTACAACACGATCCGCTTTGAAAAGTGTAAATTTTGAATAAAATTCTACATTTTAAATTGATTCGTAACAGAAACCAATATGCTATTACTTTTTAATGGTTATTTTGGAATTTTCGTGGAATATTAATTTTTTGATAATTTTTTTTATATTAATTTACGTAATTATTTTGAAAGAATTTGTAAAATTAACACCGTTTAAAAATAAATTTGTAATATTATTTCAAGAATTTATTTAATAGTTGTTTTTTGAGTAACTGAGTAATTGTCATATTGCGATTCTTCAAATTCTTTTTTCCATGTTCATTCCATCAATGTAACATGAAAGCGAGAGACTGATGCGAGAGACACCCAGGTCTATAAACCACCGAGTAATATCTCATTTATTATCGGATGAAAACAATTCGAGATGGCAAATATACAGCGAAACAAAAAACCAATGACGCTATATACTGAGCAGAAAAATTTGAAGAAATCTTTGAGCATGAAAAATAGAAAATATGAAGAATGTAAGATGTAGTCTCTGTATTGTAATTACATTTTCAAAAACTGAGAGCAGGTGGAGGTTATGATATGAAAGTTTTTAAATTAAATTAAAAGAGGAAACTATTCTTCTACAAATCTAATTAAAAGACAAATATCAACGCTAAGCTATCAGATAGAATAATTGCTCGTTGCTTATTAATTTAATGCATCGAAAAAGCAATAAAAATATAATATGCTACTATGAACAAATTTGAAAGATAAAAATAGCTTATTGATATTATAAATATTTCCAGCGTTTAAATAAATAAAAAACTTGATTTTTTGTTTAAAAAAGTAACATTTAATTTTTGTTTACATTTCAAATTGTCAATAAAATTGACGACACTTTAAGATAAAACGTTAAATGAATTTCCACGGCGGAATTCAAATGATAAAGCACTTTGATTTTCAATCATTTTGAATTATAAAAATTATATTGATATAATTATAGACAGGCGGCTAATTTTGACTTGTCAAAAAGTCCATCACTAGACAGGAATTAGTCTGCATTATTTAATAAAAAGTGTTAGAAAACGAGTTTTAATAAAAAGTGTTAGAAAAAGAGTTTTAATAAAAAATATGTTTTATTACCTGAATGTAGAAAAGAACTTGTTTTCCATATAAATTTTTAGAGATTTACATATTTAGACAAATAAATTGTTTATTTATATTTTAGTATTTTATATAGATCAAATTTTAATTCTAATTAATATTATTATTAGCTAGTTAGCTAATATTAATTACATTTAAAGTACAGTTAAAGAAGTACACACTATTACTCGCTAATCAGGAGATTTATTTGATACACAATGAGTTAATTTATATATATTTAAAAATGTAATTAGTATCATTTAATTACAATTAATCAAAACAATGATAAAAAATATATATGAAATAAAATAATTACGTAAAAAGTGACTAAATACTTTCAGAATTTTAATGTTGAAAATGTTACAATTTCTTTTAAAAATAAATATATCGATATCAAAACCATTAATTTCTCTCTGTACAGTGTACACTGCACAAAACCTAAAAATAAAACAACCCAGTGTTCATGCAATAAATGCCAAATGGCGACCAATATTATATCGCGCACTTTAAAAAAGTGTGGCTAAACTAGTCTCCGCATGTACTTCTGCTACGCACACAAAACTCTGCTCGTTTAATCACGAGCATCCTGAACAACATCAACACAGCCCTCTACAGATCCTACACTTGATTTCAATCAGGTCAAAGTGTCGCAACGACTGCCTAGAATAAAAGCTGAGAGACTCGCTGTCTCGACTCTCTCTCTCTCTCTTCCTCTCTCTCTCTCTCTCTCTCTCTCTCTCTCTCTCTCTCTCTCCTCAATGCGCTGATTTAATATCAACTCCAAGTCGACGACCAAAGAACATTGAATTTTGTTATCTGGTCCTCGTCGAAGCGAGCCTATAGGCCCAGAGGCTGCCGAGGATCAAACAGTCGAGCAAGGGCTTTTGATGATCACACACAAATGTCGGTTCAATTCATGCATGATTTAACAAACATCAATAATAACGTTCAAAGCTGAATGTGGTCAATGAAAACTCTCTCTATAGAGTTCAGTAATAACTGTTCTATTTGTGGACAGATACAGATGTATCATGTTTTGTTTTCATGTTATCAACTCTACTTGATACAGATACATGTATCAAGTAGAGTTGATAGTAATCATTTATATTTCATGATTCACATTTTAGAGCAATATATAACATATATACAGATTATTTTTTCTCTTACATCGGTTGATGAAGTTTACTACATACGAAATATTATATTTCAAAGACTTACCTGTACATAGACGTTAATCGGTCCAAGTTGAGGACACTCAATTTCATGGTGTTCCACTTTGCTCATTCCTTTGCAAGCTTCATTCTGCAAAATTTTCATAAAGAAAAAAGATCAAAATTAGATTATCAATAGCAAATTATTACTTATGATTTTACTAAGTCTGGAATTAGTCAACTTAATTGTACAATAAAATAGCATTATCAAACAGAACTAACAGAGAAAACTAGTATATAGAACTTATGCAAATATCCTTTCAAAAAAGGCACGTACAAATCTTTCTTTTTAAATCCACTTATGATAAGAGTCGCACATCAGTTTCGCATTCTTCCTGATCTTGCATACAGATGAATTACTGCATCTGATAAAAGGAAGTTTTTCTTTTGGTTTTTATATCTTTATTTACGCTAGAATAACTGAACCATATTTATATATATACAGTATAGTTTTCTTAGAAAGAGGTTTCTTAGAAAGTGTATTTAAGATCTTTTATATTTGATGCCTTTTTATACAGTGTTATATCGTACGCTTGCATTTTATCATTTAGAAATAAATTATTTAGAAATAACTGTGTTGAAGTTATTAAGAATTGTAGATTAAATCGCATGATAATGCTATTTATTTAACGATTATAATAAGCTTGAATCCTTTGCAAAACCCGAGAAATCTAACAACACTAACTAGTATTTATTTTCATCTTTAAAATGTATAGATTATTTCATATGGAAAACCGTTACGCGGAAACAGGTGAATTTAATAAAGATATTAATTAACCAATTGTACCTAGTGATACTTTTATTTCTCCATTTTTTAATTTTTTAATTTAACTAACACTGTAACATTGAGAGTCGCCATATTGCTGCATACTGTTTGCTAATTGAATACACCGGAAGTAAGTCTATAGAAATAATATTGGCAATCATCTGCTTCTAGCAGATTCTGACAAAAAACTACGTCGTAAGAAATTTAATCAAAATGAGGTATTTTCAATTAGATGGAAAAATAGAAACATGATTTGCATGATAAACAAATCATATGAACAAAATAAAAAGTTTACTCACTGTAAATTTTTCTTTTTATCAACATTGTGATTTTCGAGATTATATTTTGTTGACTACGAAAATGTAATATAGTGGTAATAGATTTATACAACTGTAACACACGAGTTACATATGCTACGCGTTTATAATGGATACCCAACGTAAATGAAAAGTTTGTTATAAAAATTGCCTTTTGTAACAATCAAAAAACAACTTGATTGTTAAATCAAATTTCAAAAACAATTGAACAATCAAATTGATTGTTTAATTACCTTTTTACACGCAGTTCAAATTACAAAATTTTGTATAAATCGCAATTGCGTGCTCAGACACTGCTATTATATTTTCAAGATTTTGCTCCATGAATTGCTTTTAACATAACATTGTGTGCGTTGGAAAATTTATTAAGATTTTTAAATTTTAATGCGGCTCAAAGATTTGAACTCGTAACCAACTGGATACTTGCCAGACGCGGTGTTCAAATTTAACGACCGCTCTCGGACATTGGTAGATAGTTCGCTGATATGACATCTGATTCCGTTTCATCTGTCATCCGAGACAGTGGATTGACTGTCATTCAGAGCTGATCTCCAGTAAGATTTCAAGTCAGAATTCACAGGTATTGTTAACACCCACAAATTGTTTAGATAAAATTTAAATTTGTTGCAATTTTACAAATATTTTAGAAAAAAATGACTCTAGCAAACGCTAAATGATTGAAATTATCATTTTAAATTTTGGTGAAAGGCGAATGTGCATCGCTTGGAAAATGTGTGAATGCAAACAATTACTGCTTTCATCAAAAATGATTATTTTCGAAATTATTATTTATTACAAACATTGCAAGATAATTTCAGGAGAGCTAATTTTTGAGCAAATATATCACCAGTCACACAATTAAGTTCGATAAAAAGGTAATAGTAATAATAGTTTATATTATATTCTCTAATTGTATACTCCAACTTTATTTATTGATGCTGCTTTATGGTGGATTAAAGCTTCATGTTATTTAAAAATGTAATTAATAAATGGTAATATAGACATTATTATTTATTAATATTATTAATATTAAAATTCTAAACACCATAATTTTAAAAATAATCCATCCAATACCAGTTTCATATACTTAGAATTTTTTATATCTATCTAATATTTATTTTTCTTTTGCTTTGTGTATATAGACAATTTTAGTTATTGCGTTGTTTCGGTATTACAGCTAGTCTTTTTTTATTAAGATTAAAAACAATACAGCCATCCTCTACGAAATCTTTTTAGATCCAGTAATGCATCGGAGACTATCCCGATGGATCATATCAGCAGACTGAAGGACGCTGAGTATCCTCCTACGCTGTGAACTTTCAATCCCGCCTCAAGTATATACTTCGATTGATAAGAATATTGATTAAATTTTGTTGATGGATCGATTGAATCGCTGTCATAGTTACTTTGGTTGAACAACTTGCACTCAATATTCTCCAGTAATCAAACGATTGTTGACTTTGTATTGACAAGATGTAATGATATAATGTATATTATTATTCGTGATGACAAGTTTCACAACAGTTATTGTTAAAATAAAAATGTTAGCACATCTTTTAAATATGCTGCTGACTGCACACTGAATTTCAAATTCTGTAATGTTGATTCATTGAATAATATAAAAATATTCTCTAATATAATCGTAATAAAAGCTAACTTTCAACAAATGCAAAATTCACATTATTTTCATAGACAAAAAATAATAAAAATGGGTTAATTACTCAATCAATGACGAAACTACATTTAGATCACTATAAAATATAAGAATTAAATTAAAATATATAAAATTAACAATGCCTATAGGGCAATGATTTTACAGCAACTCTAAATGTCAGTGAACAAAACTGAATGATTCAATAACTTACTTTACTCGCATTCATAATGATAACAAATACAAATTTAGTTACAGGACCGAAATACATTTGTGAGACAAGTATTGGACGTGAAGTGTGCTCGGCATACGCTGCTCTGTGAGTTGAGAGCAATTTTGTATAATGAGAAACTAGTGCTTTTAATTTTCTATTTCTTTCTTCATCCTTTTCCTATTATCTTTCTGTTATTCATTTTCTTATTTCATTTCCTTTCATTTTTATTTTCTTTTTTATTTAATTCTTGTTTTATCCATTCTTTCTTGATTCGTTACAATATTTGATATGATTACACTATTACACTATAATATAATGTCTTTATAGTATATACTTGTTGTTACATTTTATGACAAATAAAAGACTTTGATTTGATTTGATTTATAATTATATTTATCACATGAATATGATTGTAATTGATACACGAATAGCAGTCTTGATTATATGCTTGATTATATACTAATGATATTACATTACAAAAATAATCTTTACATTTAATTAATGACTACATTATACAATAAATTTGTAAGATTACTAAACTATTGCACCAATCGTAGAAAATATATCTTTTATAGTACAAAGATAAGTAATCAATGTCAATTAAACATTTATCCTGACTTTTGACTTAGTTACTTATCTAATTAGTTGATTAGCTTACTTAGTTATTGACTATTTTCATTTTTCGTCAATCTCGTCATTTTTTAATTCTGCTGAATAAATGTGTCCGACGCATATATTCTACACAAGATCTATTTTTCTTTCTCATTGCCAATTCTCTTTCGCTATTTTTTCAACCATCCGCTTTTTTCGTTTTTTATTTCTTTTTCTCAGTAAGCTTTTCTGTCGTTTTCTTAGCATCATTTCGATCGCGACCTAGTCTGCATTCATACGAAGATTTATCATGAGTGAGTATTATATCCAACACGCTACAGAGAGCGGTCTTTCGTTAAGCCTTGACGAACAGCTAAGAAAGCTGAATCTTTCGCAATACTGAAGCAATGCAGATATTATGCGAGTAAAGGATTTTGTCATTATTGACCGAAAACGTGTATGTCTTGTCTAAATTGGTAAATTTTTTACCAAATTTACCCTATCCCTTTTTCATCAGGACTTCCGGCATCAACGTCTATCGGCCTTCTCGGATTGTCAGAAAGTTCCTTTTATCAACCAACTGGTTGCTTAAAGAAAAAACATTTGCTACATTGTAGCTTACTATTGCAGACCATCACAATAGGACATATTATAGTGTTTTGTTTTAAAATTTCCTATGAAAACTTTAGGTATCTCAATTTTTCTTTGAATTTTACAGAACAAGTCAATATAATGCCTTGCTTTTTGTTTAAAGAGAAAAAGCATTTAAGTTAAATGTAAACTATTCTATATTAGGACTCCGAAATTTAAGCTCAACCTTTTAGGATTTATACACACGTTGAAGAGAAGGATACAATGAGAACGAATGGATATTGAAGACTCAGTTGATTAGTTAAAATTTAAAATTAGATTAAAAAGCTGATACTGATATATGAGAATGGAGATCATTTGTTCAAAGAAGATGTATTCGATGCACATCAGAAATTTGGAAGAAATTAAAAAGGTTAATAATACACAAAAACCGTCGTATAAGAATGCGCCTTAATAATTAATTTGATCCGAGCCAAAAATAGTTTAAAGCTACATCTGCTTAATACTGAAATTATCATTACAATACAAAACAATATTTGCGTTAAAATTATTAAAAGAAATTAAAATCTAATTAAAAAACATTTTAATTAACTAAATTATAACTCCTCTAATAGCATACGTTAAATTTATATATTCATTTATATGTTTTTATATAGTTTTTATATAGTTTTTATAATTTAATGAGTTATTTATGGAAGAACACTTCATACAAAACATTGAAGAATCTTTCGTGAATTTACTTTTTTTTCATGTCTTTACTACAGTTAAGTTTTAACTGTCTGCTCTTTTATTTGATAAAGCTCATTTACTGAAATCAAAAAACGCGAAATTTTTCTTAGAATTTTTAAGACACAAAACATAGATCATACAACGACACGCGATATCATGAGCACTTAATAAAAGGTAAAAAAGTAATTCAAGTTTAACATCATAAATTACCGTATTATTATAACGAAGCTTCAGACGAAGTTGTCAATAAAAGCATAATTTTACACTATAATAGATTAGCCTAAATGTCTATAACAGGGCTCTTATAAAACAAATTGTATATGTTTTACGACATAAATTATTAGTTAATTTTATTAAAATTTTCTTTATTATATGACTTGGTTAATTGGTAATTTTAATTTAACTGATTACATTTAACTTTTTATGAATTAACTGATCACATAAAAAGACAATTTTTGTTTTTTTTTGTAATTTTGTAATACAAAATAATCTTGTATTACAAAATTACAAAAAACAAAACAAAATTGTTTTCACACAAAGTGTAGAATCTTGTCAAGATTCTACACTTTGTG
>JAQIXG010002042.1:0-19038 GCA_034700105.1 Oconnorella tubifera | reverse complement strand
TACAGACAAAGATATATATATACACGCAAAGATGTAGGTATACACAATGATGTTTATATACATTGTATATACAGAAATGTATACACACACAAAAATGTATGCAAATATAAAAACTACAATTAAAGTTCCATAACAAACTGAAAGCCAGACTAATACTACAAACAGGTAAATCACAAAATCAACAAATTAAAAAAAAAAACCAATCAAAATCAAGTAATACGGATTTCATAATTTATTATACTTTCTTTTATCTAATATACCAATTAATAATTATTATGATATTAATTACTAAGCGCAACAGTAATTACATATAGTAATTATTATTTACCACTGTAATCAACATTGTAATTAATTATCATAATTAATATAAATTTTCAGTTTAATTACCTACTTAACCAAGTGGTGATTGCAACCAATGTATTATTAACAATAATGCGATTTAATCATTTAAATGTTGAAATTTCAAATACAAATAGACTTGTTATTAATGATGGTCGTCAACAAAGAATAAATCACAACCAGACAGAGACAGACATACCAAGAGACAGATAGATAAAAACTCAGAGAGAGAGACATGTAGACATACGGATACACAGACAGACAGACAGACAGAGAGAGACAGAAGGAGAGAGAGAGAGAGACAGAGAGCGATAACAGTAAATAAAACCTGCAACTGACCGAGTGCTAAAACTAAAATAGTTTCGATTAAAAACTAAATACTAATCAAATAAAACAAATAATAACAAAAATAAAATACACAAGCTCTCAGTTAAATATTTGTTGTATTCACTTAACATCATTTTTCAAAAAAATACGCAATTGCGCCGTATCTTGTAAAACGCATTCTGTAGCAAATACTTTACGTGATGACGACGTCACGATGACATTAAAATTACATCACAGTGACATTACAAGGGTTGTAATGACGTCACGATGGTGTCACACTAAGACATTTATGTCAGCAACGATGACATCATGCTGACGCGTTGAAGCATAAACAGATCAGCACCCTGTAAGTAAATAAAAAGCAACTTAGAGTAAATAAAAAGCACCCTGACAATAGACCCCAAATACATTGACTTGACAAACAGACCCCAAATACATTGACTTGACAAACAGACCCCAAATACATTGACTTGACAAACAGACCCCAAATACATTAACTTGATATATCAACCCCAAATACATTAACCTGACAAAAAAGACACTGAATAGACTACGAATACACTGCAGATAGACAGACAGACTAACAGACAAACAGATAGTTAGACTAACAGTAAACACAGATAGACAAACGGACACACAGACAGACACACAGAACAAACAGATAGACAGACAGACAAACAGACAGACTTACAGTGCAAGACAAACAAGGAATGAAGACATCATTATGACACTTCTGCTCCCGTGCTGTGTGTCAATGTCGGTTCAATGACACCAAGTCGATACTCCTTCATGACACCGGACTCCGCGGCAGTAGCAGGGTATAAAACATTCAGAGGTGCGGGTGTCACGCTGCTTTTAGTTTGAACCACGCCTTTCTTGGCCTTCGGTCTGAATCATTACAGTTAAAATCATATATCATTTCAACTACTCATTCATCCATTCATTCTTTCATATCTATTTAACGATATGGTGATTTCAATCAATGAAATATTAATGCGATTTAATCATTTAAATGTTGAGATTTCAAATACATTCATGCTTTCATTGAATAATCAATCCAGCCGTTCATCCACCTGTTCACTCGCAATTTAAGCAATCAAGGCAATAAGCTCAGCTAAACGTATATAATTCATCGTCAATACAAAATATCAACACCATGAACAGAATGAACAGAATGCAAGTGATGAGTGAACAGTCTCTCTAAACACTAAATTCTTTTACATTACGACTGCCATTGGGACTGCAGAAATTAGATGTGCAGCTTCAACTCATTTTAATTATCCATCCATCCATCCAACTATCTACCCATCCTACTATCCATCCATCCATTCAACTATCTACCCATCCTACTATCCATCCATCCAACTATTCAGCTATCCATTGAACTATCTATTCATTCATCCATCCAACCATCTAACCATCCATCCCTCCATACCCTTGATCAAATCACACTCATATACAGAAATAAAAGATGACAATGAGATGAGACCTGTATCTATAGTTGGGATGTTTTTCCATATGTTGTCTGCTCAGACGAGACTGTTCCTCATAAAAAGGTTTCTTATCATCAGCCGACATTGATTTCCACTTGACTCCTACAAAAATCAGTCCAAAGATATAAAAATTATATCGTGAATATGACTGCAGGCTAATAAGTTACTTACAGAGTGTAAAGGCTATCAGCCAATCACAACAAAGAAGTTTAAATCTTTTCAGTGCAAACTGTATAACAAAGCTGTATATGACTGAAGATAAAGAAATAATCAAAAAAGCAAGAAAAATAACGATAAAAAAATAAATGCGAAAAATGATACAAATAATTATATACTTGTATATATTAAGGATTTTTTTAAAGGCTGTAAAAATAGTGAACTGTAATAAATAAATAAAATTAAATAGTTTTATAAAAACCATAGTACAACTAGTTGAATATAACGAGTCAACAATGTATAGATAGTGAACTTATTCTTAGTTCATTTATTACTTAGCGTTACATCAGCACAAAAACGCTACCCAATGAAACATCGCGAACTAAATACCCCGCGTCTGTACCCCCCGTTTACAACGAATCACTAAATTTGTGCTGATGTGACATTAAGTAGAATTCATTTACCAAGTAGTTTGCTGATATTAGAATTATGCATGTCAGGGTAGGCCTGTAGTATAGCCCGCCTTTCTTCTCTAGCCCAGACCATGAACGCATTCATTGGTCGCTTGACGTGTGGCTCCTCCCCACCAGACTCCGCCCCTTCTGTCCCATTGCTTGAACCCTGGTCGCCATGACGACGTCTTCGCGATCTCTTAGCTGACGCGGCTAAAGGAAGAAATTTATTTCAAATTTTTCAATTTTTTTAATTTCACTTTTTTGACTGTAAAAAATTCATTTAAGATATTTTTTTCTGTAAAAAATATTCAACTACAGGGAAATATATCTTAATAAACTGACAATTTTATTTTTAAATAATAATATATTACTTTTATAACCTCAGTCTGTAAATCAATCAAGCAAAATCGATTACATCAGCAAAATTAATCAAGCAATCAATCAATCAATTAATCAATCAGCCAATTAATCAAGCACCAATCGTTAGCCAATTAATCAACAATCAATTAGCCAATTAATCAAGCAATCAACCAATCAATTAATCAATCAATAATCAATCCATCAATCAAGCGATCAATCACTAAAAGATAAACAAAATCTAACGAAAAATAAATCAAACAAAGACTAAGCCACAAAAAGATAAGTTGATACTTAACATATATTCTTTCAAAAAGAACAATAAAAAATAAATGAAATTTAATTAATAGATAAAAATAAAAATAAACAAGGAATCAAATAAGAAAATAAGATAGCAAATATTCACAATTACAGTATATTTATTAAATATTATATTATCTATATTTTATTACTATTCATTGTTATTATATTATTTTTTATAATATCTGCTAAACATTGCACACTTTACAAACATCTACAACAACAATAGAAAATATTATTATTTCAAAAAATCTGGATTAAAATACAAAGACAAAGAAAAGACAGTCTACAGCATAATAAAGAATAAGAAGAAGAAGACGTTATCTTACACAGTGCTAAGGTTCTTTCATTGTTATTTGATGTCACTACATCAATCTCGACCCCAGGCGACGCTCTACCCCCCCTCCCCTCCCCGCCTCCCCCAACCCCTCCCTCCCCGCATTCAGTGCTGCTACTGATCGCCCCTTGATGCACCTCTCCCAGGCATAAAATCAATCTACCCACCGCGACGCTACCGTTAGTCCCGGTCGACACGGCTAGGTCCGCCGTCTCGCCGGTTGTATTTTCTCCACTCGCACCCGCGTTGAGTGACTGATTGACGATCACGTGACGGCCCGCTGCTGGCGAGGACTCGACGCTAGCAGCCTGCAGGCGACCTCTCAGCACGCTAGGCTTAGAATCAGTGCGGCAGCTGTTGAGATTAGCGGACAGCAGCTGCATTGTTTGTTTAGTTGTGTCTCCCAGCAGCTGGGCCGATTGTTGCGTAGCTGCTAATACTGGCCGCTGCAGCAGCTGATGTAGTGTGTTAGAGTGCGCCGGGGGAGGGAGGGGTCTAGACAGGGACGGGCAGGACCCGGACGAGGGGTCCCCTCGATGGGCGGCGGGAGGGACACGGTAGACCCCCGAGGGACACCAGGGTCTCATCTCGGGGGCGACACCGGGGTGGAGAAATGCGGTAGATATATTTCTAACGCAGCTAAGATCAAGTGGTTCATCTTCAGTCACGCTTTCTATTGGATGCCGCGCGTCACGTGACTTAGTGGAGAGGTCAAGAGTTGACACGGGGTCATCGAGGTCAATGAAAAGATTTCCTTCCGTGACGTCATCGTCGCATGAATCATGTAAGTTCTCCTGTTTCGCGTCATCGTCAAATTTACCCAAAATATTGCACTCGTTATTCTCATTAACGTCAATATTCATAGTTTCGCTCTTTATTCTGACGTCATCGCTCGCGCCAATAACCTCATCATGACGTCGTGACATAGCGGCCTGCTGTAGAACAAGTCTGGCTTTCAGCGCATCCAGTTCTCGCATCATCTCTTCCAACCTTCGATGTTTCTCTGTTGTGCTCGATGCCGAGTCAATAGCCGCCTCTATCTTACCCAGCACAAGACTCTCAGCTGAAAGGATCCCAGTGGATGAAGGACTATGATCCATCCCTTCTTCATCACAAAGTTTGTCTGCACTAAGAGACTGGCTTGTCTCGGTTTTCAGAATCTGGAATCCATCGTCTTTAGCTGACTTGCTACACGAGTGATGGGTTTGGTTCTCTTTGGATTGTTTCAATAAATGTTCCATATCCACAGATGCCACTACTTTTGGAACTTCTACTTCCAGTAAAGGTTGTTTATTTCCTTGAAGCTCTTGTTGCATGTCTTCATTACTGCATTCTTCTTTTATAAATAAAATCTGATCATATGCGACACTTTGAATTTTATTAGCTTTTTCACAACCTTCTTTATGGGCATTAATGGTTTCTAACTTATCACTTTGGTCTTTTTCATCGTGTGTGGTCATTTCAATGTCAGCTTCGCATTGCATCATGTTACTTGATTCTTGTTTAGGCGTCTTGTCAATCTGTTTGTGTTCTTCCAATTTGCACGCTGCATTCTCCACATCACTAAGCGCATTAGAGGAATAACTTTCCTTTATTTCAACTAGACATGTATCTGTTTCCATTGCAATGCTGCCACTTGTATCTTTAATGGATGATCCACAAATATGATCTTGCGTCATTTCAATACCTTCAGTCATTAGAGAATTTTTTGT
Organism: Oconnorella tubifera; assembly: GCA_034700105.1. Lineage (NCBI taxonomy): Eukaryota > Metazoa > Annelida > Clitellata > Enchytraeida > Enchytraeidae > Oconnorella > Oconnorella tubifera. The sequence goes on along the minus strand of JAQIXG010002042.1, from coordinate 13,562 downwards.
ATCCATTCGTGAATTAGAAATTGTCAAATCAAAGGAATCAGCGGATGTCTTACATAAATCTACACTAAGATCAGAGAATGGAATACTACAAGGTTTTAGACCTTGAGACAAACATTCCTGTGGAATTGGCTCGGAATTAACCACAGTGACTTTCTCTGTTAATGATTCCACTAATTCTTCACATTTTATAACGGAAATGTCGTGTAAGATTGAAGAAAAACTTTCAGCTATTTCCTCAGATTTTATCCGGTGATAATGATCCAAACTTTCGTCTTCTTTCTCATTATCATAATCATTTATACTTTTATTTTCTCTTATATCACAGCTAAGCAAAGTGTTGATTTGTAATGAAGCGTTTGATTGGATATCAGATAAATGATCCGTATGTAACACAGTCTCTGATTGGCTACCTGATACGGAAGGTGAAGGAGGCGCAGTGATGACTTCAGTTCGATTTATTTGGAAAGTTTCGATGAAATGACTGGGAGAAGTAACTTCCGAGGTTTCAGAGGATGAAGATATTTTTATTGGACGGGTTTTTCTTTTTGAAGGCATTTTAAATCTAAATTAATAGAATTATTAATTATTATTACGATATAGCTACTTGAGACTATAAAGACTGTAATTCTGAGCATAATGAATGCTTCGTTAAATATTGTACAGTTTAGAGTTGATACAATTTAATTAATATTTTTAAAAATCTAGAAGCAAAGATAGAAATATTTATATCAACTTAACTCTGTTGCTTTTTGCTTAATGTCATATCAGAATAAAAAAGCAGGTCGTTTCTAATGGATATACAGAAATCAAATAAAGAAATTACTGATTTTTACTAATTCATCCTAGCGAGCAGAAAATAATTTTCCTTCGAGAAATTACAGTTTAAACTTCTATAAAGTTAGATCATTTTTTGCTGCCACAATAAGCTAAATGAATAAGCTGTAACAGTAATGTAAACAATGAATTGAATGGCAAATGCCAAGGATAAATATCACTGAATAGTAACTTCTATTTCTACAGTAACTTGCGCTTTCGATTTATTGATAATATCAATCACCATTATTTCTATTAATAATCCTTAATTATTAAGAAGCAATAAATTATAATAATCCTTCATCTAACTTAACCTAAACACACCTTGTTTTGCATTCAAATAATAATTCAACGTTTATTTCAAATAGAATATCAAATTCGTAATATTAGAATGTGACAAACCTACCATTGAATAATGCCAATAGAGAAAGTCTACAGTTAAAACACTTGATGTGTCTAATCAACAAGCTTATTACAATGGGCATGCTTCATCGACAACTTAACAATGAAACAACAGAGCAGCTAGCCTATCAGTTTATTTGTTCTAAGGCCACTCAACAAACACTACTAGACAAAGTCCATTTCACTACAGTGCATATAAACTATGAGTCGGGCTAGAGCGCGTACAGCCCAATCCTAACACGATTGGCTAATAATGATCTCATTTCCTATACGACCGTGTACTTTGAACATATAGGATTATTAAGCGTACAATGTGTAATGGTATACAAGCTGCAAGGATTATAGCCGACTTGTATCGAGAGTCGCTGTCGACTCGTGTTACAGTAGAGACAATAAAATGAGAAGCAGACGGACAGGCAGACGGACAGGGATGCAGACAAACGCCCAGTCAGAGATATCGACAGACATACTGATATTATAAGAAACTAAGAAACAACAAAGAAACATAGAGATACATGTAGAGGGAAGAATGATTGAATTTAATCCATTTGTATGAACTTTGAGATTGTAATGTTTTTAGACCCACAGTTTGTGTCGCCTATAATGAGAATGTGGTGTTTGATTTCACAGCGAAGATGCATTTTTTGACATTGTTGTGTGCATTTTATCAATTTGAGAAAGAAAAACAGAAAGAAAGAAACAAACAAACAAACAAAGAGCAAGAAAAGAAAGAAAAATGAAAACAAACGCAGAAAAAAACAGAAATTACAAAAGAATACCAGTACAAATTTAAAATCAACAATCTTCTACACTATCAAATAAAGTCAGAATTTTGAATTAGACAACCAATTCCTCTTCAACAACCCTTATTGCACACAAGTTCTTTCATTACATCCCGATCTTATTTTGTCAAATTCTTAAATATATTTCATCACTATAATTACTTATAAGATCATGTGATAAAAATCAAAGTTTTAAGTGCAGAAACTTGTTCCATCACTAGCAACTAGCTAGAGATCATCGAATCCTAACCGCATCAAACCCTACTATAGCTTGCAATTTACCCATTTTACCGCTTTACTCTTCAATTTACCTGTGAAAAACCAGTTTATTAAAATTTATGGAACAAGAAAGTAGATAAAAACTAGTTCTACTCATTTTAATTACTTCTTACCTTAACTTTAATTCCTTAGTTCAAAGTACTCAGTCAGATGTTACAGTAATTATTGATTATAATCAATAGTTAACTAACTAATATGTCTCCCCGATTACCAATTTCGTTTTTAATAAATTAACTTCTAATTAATTATAAATTCAACTAAATCCACTAGATCTGCCTAATTTTGTAAGAGAGTAATAATTATTAACGCTAATAAGTTCTTCAACCAGACAAGGTTACCACTAACAATTACACCAGTAAATAATAGTATAGTAATACAATGCAGTACAATCAGACTATTAATACAATGCGATAGAATAAGGCCTATAATAGGCTTGGATCTACTTGAAGGCATGCGAGCTGAATGTTTCAAGTGTTTCGAGAGTCTAAAGAACAGAGCATTGTTTGAACACATACACTTAATACTCATTAACTGTTTTAGATGAGAAAGCCAGAGAGGAGGGGAGAAAGGGAGGCGGGGGGTGAATAGGTTTAGTCTCCCCGAGTTATTTGATATTTTGATAGCAAAATCTGTTCCCGATGCATTTAACCATTTTTGATTTCTAAACTGTAAATCTTAGAGGCTTTAAAATTTAAATATGTAAATCTTCTATCTAAAATTTAAATATGCCTCTAAGAAAGATTGATCGAATCATATAATAGAAAAGAACAAGGAATATCTACTCTAAAAAGATATATATTTTATTAAGTGAAATATTGATATTTATTTTTCAAAAACAAAAACACATCAATGCAAAAATGCGACAAAAATTGTCAAATCAAAAACTCAATAAAGCGTCTCCTAATTACAATAAAAAATCACAACGTTGACGATTGTTCTCGCCTCTAAATACATGTATGTATGAATTGTTTATTACATAATGTATTGAATTCTGTCTTTAGGCTACATGTAATATCAGTTGATATGTAATGTTATTGTCTTTACAATAAGATCTTTTAAATCTAAACATTTGTAGACTTTCAAAAAAAATACCCGTAGTCTCAAAGAAAATCATTTTGTCCTCAAAAGTGCCCGATTCTATTGAACTTAATATTTAATTCAGATCCCCATCTTAAATAAAATGTACTCAATATATGTTCAATTAGATCACAGATATTGTTTTCAAACAAATAATTTAAATAAAACTTACCATCATAAGTCTTAATGACTGTCTATCATAAGATAGTCATAACATTGTCTTAAATCTTACCTCCTGTTCGGGCACCTGTATATCGATTAATAAAGCCTATAAAAGTAAAGGCGTCTGTGTTCTAAGCTGAAACAATACTCTAGTATAATACTCAACTTTAAATTATTGCCAGTCTACCATTGACTATGACTCGGTCAAGTATACTCAACAATAGAATACTAATTCATCAATTTCAAACTATCGCTGTCTTTGTTAATATAGAATTACTATGATGCATCAAGTTCTAACTAAATAAGATAAGTATATAATGTTAGACCATCGTTCACTGAAATTTAGTTCAATTTTTATATGATTTGTATCCTTTTTATAATAATAATGACCGCCATTCGTGACATCTCTTCAAATTAAGCTCTGGAATAACAATAATTGTAAAAATAAAAAATAACGTTTAATATCATGAGCTATTAAAATAAGTGCCTCAATATAATAGCCTATTACAAAAGTAGCCTATTTATAATAATCATATAGGCTACTAGATGACATTTATTATCAATTCTTTAAGTCAAAAAATAATAATAATTTGACTTAAAGAATATATAATAAATTTCATAAAATAATAATAAATTTGCCTATTGTTTGAGTAGTGTCTATAAAATGTGAAATATAATCCTATAAGCCTTGGTTTGACTTCTATATCATAAGCCTCTGTATAGACTAAGTATAATTTTAACAACTGTATCATACATCGATATATTTAATATATTCACACAATTATAAACAGAATTAAAAACTAGCCTAAAAACTTCAGGCTAAAAATAAACAACATACTAATAAACGTGCAAAGTTGTTGTAAACAATACAAATAGCTTACCTACTTGTAGACCAAATCTACTCTTTGTGAAAGAAAATATTTTACTGTCTTACCACGATATTTAATAAGACTGGCATCGAATGTATCCGAATTCTCGTGAAGAGAAGAAAACAGAAGCATAATAAAGCTCCGCAGATGCAAAGCATTGAGAGATTGAGTTACACAACAGCAGCACACACTGCATCATGCTAACACAGTAACATTACGGGCTGGTAGTACTGCGTGTGTGTGTAACATTGTATGCGATGCATTGTGTGACCAACAACAACAACACGCTGCAGTTTGTATCAGCGGATTCAGCTATAATACAATATCAGTAAGGTCAGATAATATGTAAAATGAGCAAGGCAAATAATTAAGCTTTTTAATATTGTAGTGTGGCTTTCTTATTATAATGGAAGTACGATCGAGTGAATAAAGTGAATTATACGAGTAATGAAACAAATGATTTAAATGATGATTTAAAAGTCATATATCAACATTATATGTCTTGTGTTCTCTGTCACTTTTTCAAATACAGATCTAGTCTTTGTTCAATGTGGGGAAATTGTTCAATTCTTCATCCACTTCTTATTTTCTAAGGAAAAGAAAATTACATAACTCGATAATTCAATTGCAACTTTGACAATAATTATACATCATATTGATGTTCTTGAATTATTGTACTCCTAATAAATCATCCCGACAAATTGACCCTATCATTTCATTTATAAATTCTTAAACTTTATCCCAGCACTAGCGCTGACTCAAAACCCAGCCATAGCCTTAAGGATTACTAATCAGGGTCGAATATAAAAAACGATCTGTAGTAAATTTTCTAATTAGAAAACAGTGTCAGATAAACAATGTGAATTAAACTGTACCAGATACAAAATGCCACACAAGGAGAGCAAGACAGACAATGCCAAATAAACTGTGCAAGATAAACGATGCCAAATAAACGATATTTACTTTAGGTAAATCTAATTAAATTAAAATAATTAGGTATATTCGGTAAATTGAGAATGAAAATGTGACCACTTTTTATTGACAAATGTAAATAATGGAAAAATATTTAATTTTAATTTAACATTTAATAATATTATAATATAAAAAATATACGAAATAATTAAAATATTGAATAATTTCTAATTTTAAACTGCTGGTGGAATTTTTAGAATTTGACAGTAATTATTTTAAGTAAATTATAATATATGATTTGTTTATTTTAATTGATTTATGTTTTTATTTGACGAATTTTACGGATCTGAATATATTTAAGTTATTTTGGCTATTTTAGGATGTTTTTTTGTAATGATATTTATATCATGATTTAATATTTTAAATCGTAAAAATCTCGGACCAATACGGCATCGCCTGCTGTGGTCCTGGGGGGCCCGGCTTCCCCAGCAGGCCTGGGAGGACCTGGGACCCCTTCAGTTCTGGGAGGGTCCGGGGGGACTGTAGGGGGTCCAACCTGGAGGAGACCCAGCAGTGGATCGAGTCGTGATCTGGATGAAAGTTTGGATCCTAGGATCTATGTAATGATTTATTAATCTTAATTAAATATTTATAAATAAATATTCAATTTATTTCATTATAAATATTATATCATATATTATGTTAGTGATAAACTATCATGCCAAGCAATATAAGTAAAAGGATAGCTTATCACTGAATCATTTGGTTGACTTTGTTCAAAATAAAGTGTTGACTCATTATTTTGTTTTTACACACTCATTTATAAGCTATTTTACAGATAATGTTATATATCATAAAATTATCTTGGACTTTGTTATGAAATAATTAAATTTATGTAATTGATTCTTTTTCTCTCACTAATTGTTTTTTGTGGTGATGTGACCACAAACAAATATGCCAATTGTTGTTTTGAAAATAATAAGTTTATTTGGAAGATGCTACCCTTTGGGAAGTGGGTGTGCATTAGTTTCTTAGTTATTTTTTGTTTATTGCATAAATTAATAATCTGTAAATCCAGTTCTTCAACTTGTTGTAAGTGGCAATACTTGTGTGTAGGTGGGATTAGAACAGCTGAACAAAGCCTCAGTTGAAATAAATTCGCGCGAAGTCAAGTTAGACGTAAGTTGAACTGATATTGATATTATTTCATGCAAGTTCTTTTTATTAAAATTCATAACTGTGCAAGAAATTGATAAAATGAATTCATCAATAGAACTAGGTTGAATATCTTTATTACAGTTTTATATGAATGATATGTCGGACGTAGCTGTCAATTTAAGCGTGTGCTTAAAGAGTGCAGCAAATATTTGATAGAGGGAGCTTTCACAGAAATCGAACCTGGACCTGTTGTTACCAGAATATGGCTCTCTAACCATTAAACCACTGTGTTTGGACTAATGGGACTTGTATTATTATAAATAATATTATTACAGTAAAAAATAAATAAAATATAAACCAACTCAAAATAAACTTCATTTGATTACACTGTTTATTTTAACCTGTAATTTATTTATCAATGCACTATATTTCACTTGGTTATATAGGGTTATATTTGTTAAAATACCGTACATAAAGTTTTAATTTTATAGCATATTTTTTTCTCTCTGATTCAGTCTGCCCGCGCTTTGTTTCGTCGAGTCCTGAATGATTCTACGCAACAATTAGAAAGTTTATCTAGAAGTCTGGGTAGTTGTGTCGATAAGGCAAGACCTTACTATGAGGCGAGGAAGAAAGCAAAAGAGGCAAGTCATCATTTTCTTGGAATGATTCTGTGTTTTTCTTTTGGGCAATATATTCAATGGGGGGCAATGCGATCTGTGTTTGTCTGTGTGCGTGTTTATGGATGTGCATGAGTGAGTGTGTGTGTGAGTGAACGAATTAGTGAGTGAGCGAGCGAGCGAGCGACCGAGTGAGTGAGTGAGTGAGCCAGCGAGCAAGCAAGCGAGCGAGTGAGTTTATGGGTGTGTGTGAGTTTATGGGTGTGTGTGAGTGTGTATGAGTCAACTATTCACTCATCTCTTGATTTCTGTTCACCCAGTTCACAATGTATCGATAAATCTTTTATGGTTATGGTTATTGTAAATCTTTAGCTAAAAGTTTCTACTAAGTTGATATTTTAATTTAACTTTTGCTTAATATTAAAGCATATATTAATATTAAGGTGTCATAATTAGATTGATTTGATCAAATAAATAATGAAAGAATATTTAAAATTGTATCATATTGCTCTTGTAGGCTCAAATATCGACACAAAGTGCAGCACAACGCTATGAATTCTCATGCAGTCAATTGGACGCCGCAAAGGAAATGGTCAATCTCGCCGAACAGGGTTATTTTAAAAATGGTCAGCCGTTTGACCCGGCATGGCAGGAAATGCTTAATCATTCCACACTTAAGGCTAATCATTTGTCTCTTACATGATTTTGCTGCAAAATTGATATTGCAAGATATTATAAGGATAATATTAATACAAGAAATGAGCCATTACTATAGCCAGTGATGTTTTATTCAGTGACCTGTCAAAATGATTATTCTTAAAGTTAGGATCCCTAACTCTAAGAATATTATTTCTTAGAGTTAGTGTTCAGTTTAGGGATGTTAGGGTTTGATCTAGGATTATGGTTAAATTTAAGGATGGTTTGGAATTAGGGTTAGAGTTAAGTTTAGGGTTGTTAGATAAAAAAAATTATCTGGGAAGAAAGGACAGTTTGTAAACTACATCTTGTGCCTTGGACAACAAATATAACATTTGGTTAATTGTGTTTTGTGCATGGATCTAGTAATTTGATCTTGGTTTAATTGTATCATGGTTTAGGACTTGATTTAGACAATTCACCCAATGTTCAGACAATGTCAAATTTTATTGGTGAAGCGATAGAGCACTAGACTCGGACACGAGCGATATCCAGGTTCAATTTCCGTGAATGCCCACTAAATCACCAATTCGCTGCACCCTTTAGTAAGACGCATGCATTGTCAGGTATATCTGAAATACTGTATTATACGGTAATCTGGACTTAGAACATTAATTTAGATTATTATTACAGGTAAATGAAGCAGAGAAGGTAAGACTTGAGATGGAGATACAACATAAGCTTACGGCAGAGGCTTCTCAGCAAGCAGAAGAGCTCGTTAAAAAGCTTCATAAGCAACACAAGAGAAACATCGCGAAGTCCAGGTATGTAGGAAGATGTTAAATAGTCAATCTTAAAATATATTTCAATTTGTGAGAATTTAAAATTTCTATTTGTGGAAATTTAAAATTTGTTTCGAATTGTGGAAATATAAAATTTGTTTCCATTTTGTGGGAATATAATATTAGTGTAAATACAATTAGATTCAAGTCATTGTAATGTCTTTGTATTGTTTTGACATTTATTTATTTTATTTTGTATTGAGCTCGGTGTATTTATTATTGTTGATGTATTATTATTATTATTGAGGTTAATGTATTATTACGTATAGACTGTATGTATTTTATTAGGTACAGACCTTTTTTTGCACTTTATGTAAACCTATTGCGCTCTATCAATTGATGTTTATATATTTTATATTTTTATATTAGGCCTTATTTTGAAATGAAAGCTCAAGTCAATCAGCAGATGGAGGTAGGAAGTCATTGCACAAATATTTCATATCAAACTTTTGAATATGTGATTACAAAAGAAGTCCAAACAAAAAAAGCTCATACGAAATTTATGGTTAGAATTAGGGTTAGATGTTTGAGTGTTTTTTATCTGAGCTTTTTTCACCGAATCATTTGTTGATATAATAGTTGAGATAAAGTTGAATGCTTGAGTTTATGTCAGCATTGAGTCTAAGATGTTAGACTCTTTCCTAAAGGGCGCAACAAGGATGATTTATTGACCCTGACTGGTAGTTCTTAGGGTTAGGGTGAGAGTTAGGTTTAGGATTGAAATTAGGGATTGAAGTTAAGCGTCTTGTTAAAGGATGCAACAAGTCTTGTATTAGTCTCATCGTATCTTAAACCCTGAACTGTTTCTATTTGACTTGTCTAATTATTTGGCTTGCAACTTTCCAGGACCAGAAGCAACGTGTGCTGTCTCTAGAATGTCTCCTGTCTGAGGCAAAGACCACGTACTCTGAGACACTGAGAGCTCTGGAGAGGATCAGCGATGATATACACACAAGGAGGAAGGAAGCCAGACTGGCCAGGGCTAAGAAGGCCAAGGGGGGGCTGGTTTATCATCCACTTATGAATTCTAACGAATCATTCGGTCCAAATGATGATGATGATAATGGTGGTGGTGAAAATGATGATGTTGATAAAGGAAATGATGATGTTTTCACAACACGTTCAAAAGTTAGTTGGGTTTTTATTTGGGATTTTTAAAAAAAAATAGAATTTTATATGATTTTTATGCGTTTTGTTATTCTAGTTATATGTTACTGTGTTTAATTGATTGTTTACTGATCACTGCACATATATGAGAGAGTTAATATACATCAATTTATATACATTAATAAATTATTAGTTTGTACAATGCGTATTTATTGTATTATATAATATTTATTGAGTTGTCTGTATGAATATTTTCTGAATTTTAATTTTAGACTATTTTTATTAAAATTATGATTTTGTTTATTAATATGTATTTTTTCTTTTAACCATAAAAAGGAAGTCCAGAGTTCAATCCCAGAGGAATCGCCGCATCGGAAAAGTTCTACCGTTTGTACGACGGATCAAAAACATTCCGACGCGACATTAAATGATAGCCCACTACGGAACGAATGTTCTATTAATCCTACCGATAACGCTAAAACTAAAACGACACCAGACAACGATAACCTAAAATCAGAGGGATCCGAAAAAGAGCTCAAACAAGATGAAACGTTAGTTTCTAAAATGGAAAATCTCGTTTGCAAAGACGAAATTTTATTTTCTGATAAATCATCCCGCGCTCTTCCTGATCCCGCGTCAATCCGTTTAGCTAACGCTGAGATCCTTGCTACCGTGTCACGTACTAAACCTCGTCCATCTTTGCTGCATCCGAACACGTCGAGAGATGACGCGCTGAGTGACTTAGCATCGTCCGAGACCGACACCACCGGCAGTTACGCATCAGCGACACTGTTAGATGACGAGCAAATAGAAAGTTTGATGATTGAAACAGGAGATTATAGAAAGTTTCTGGATGGGATGGATGCGGGGGAGTCGGATAGGTTCAGGCGGATGAGTTTACCAGCGAAGTTGGGATATCTGAAGGATTACGTTAATTTTGAACCGATCTGGGTTGATGATGAAGATGAGGATGATGATGTAGTGAGTGAGAGGTCAAATGATGATGATGAGTTAGATTCTAGGGGGGTAAGGGAAGGGGTGTTTGTAAGGGAGGGTGGGAAGGAGGGGGGGAGGGGGTGGGAGGATCCTTTGCAAGTGGGGAGGGTGTTATATGGAATGTCTGATGATGATAGAGTTTAGGTTAAATGGTGCAGAAGGTTCAGCAATTTTATTTATAATATACTGTTTGTAAAATTGAGCGGTGTATAATTATTCTCTATTCATTGATTGGTAATATTGTTAATCATTTTATTGGTTTAATCTGGTATTGGTTTTGGCTTAATCCAGTCTAGATTTCTGCCAGTCATACATGGTTTGGTGGGTTGCGTCTTGTTATGGGTTTAGGATTCAAATTTTGTGTTTCCAGATTTTTTAACTCTTTCTATTTCATTTGATTGGACCAGATTTTGAACTATAATTCCTAATATAATATTGACACTAAATAGTCAAAATTTGTGTTGATGTGACGTTAGACGACAAACAACTTTCAATGCAGTACAGTTGTCTCAATCAATATAGAGCTATTAATTGTAAAAGATTTATCTAATGTACATACAGTGAATTCATGCAGATCTGTTTTGTGTTGTTCTTCCTTGCATGTAGTTTGTATTCTTCAGCTTTACAAACATGTATCCGCCTCAGTGCATTGATCTGTCAAACTAGTCATTTGAATGAGATACAGTTTGTTTCTTATGGGCCTTGATATGCTTTATGTAAATCTATTGTTTTTGTGTAAATCTAAATGAAAATATTTTATAGTCTTGGTGTGTATTAACTGTTATTGAATGATTTGTTCTTGTTTTATGAAATTATTTGTCTATACTAGTCTATCTATCAGTGTACATTTATGCTTTAAAACTAAAAGATACTTATATTTCAGCCTTCTTATTTTTTGCTAAAGGTGCAACAAGTAATTATGTTCTGTGATTTAAAGGCACTAATCATTGTAATGACAAAGTACTTAATTATGCTGAAAAAGTCTTTATTCCTGATACTCTTTTTTTGTACTTTATGCAAATATAATATTATTAGTTGTAACTCGTTAAATTGACCGGGGGGAGGGGGGTAGAGTGGCTGTGGGGAAAGAGGAAAAATCCAACAATTTTATAATTTCATGATGTCGTGCAATTGTAAGTTTAATTCTTTCATTGGGCTTATAAACTTTTTGAAAGGATATCAGTAACTTATAATCTTTTCTCATTACGTCAGCGTTATATCCAGACCATCATACTAACATCTAGAGAATTATTATATAGTGGATATTTACATAAAGTACGCAAAAGAGTGTATATAATGAATAGACACTTTTTCACTCAATGTGGAATAAATGAAAATTTTATAATCATCACAACATTGTGCAGAAAATTTATTTTCATAAACTGATTAGCAAACAACTCATTGTTGATTGAAAACTCTGTGGATTTTTCAGATCGGTAAAAAATTTAATTGAAAAAATGAAATCTAAAAATTTTAACAAGAGCTTTTATTTTTTTAAATTATATCAATTTTTATCCAAATTTCACCCGGTTGGTGTGATGTAAGGTGGGGAGGGGGTCCAATTAGAGATAACAGTTTTAATCTTATTTTTATTTTCTAATATTTAGGCTTTTCTTCCTTCTTTTTTAATCTTTTGTCACTCTTTCAGTATCTGACCTTTTTTACATCGATTTTTTTACCTCTTCTTAATAACATTCAAATAATTTGATTGGCTCTTTTTTTGTACACAAAAATATATAAAAATGTTCCCCCCGCCCTCTCTTCTTTATTTTACTAGCGGATTCTTTATTTTAAACATTTACTGAGCTTTGAATTTCATATTTGAAGAACTAAAGAATCCGAATGAAAACTCAATTTTCTTTTTATAAAATAATTGTAAATTTCAGTTTTTTTTGTTTTCAATTTTGAATTTTGAGTTTAATTCTTTTTCTGTTTACGGAAACTGAAAGTTGTACATTGTTGGTTTTTTATTGTACGGGATTATAATTTTATTTAGTTTTTGTAATTTTATTTCAAGTTTATTATCCTGATCATATTTTCTCTTTTGGTTAAAGAAAAATGATAACGATATTATATAAAAAAGATAATGGTGGTTTTTAAATAATAATATCGAAGCTTGTTGGCAAAGTGGTTACAGCTTGGAACCAATAGTATCGGGGTTCGATTTTTCTCCTAAAGCCTAATATTTTGTATTCTTACTCCGTACTTATAACGCACGGTGCGTTATCAGGAAGCTGACAATTCCGAGGTGCGGGATGAGTACTGACTACGGACGACGCCTTAAAGATAAGGATAAGGAAGGAAATTCCTGGCATTTCGCTGAATTGTTGCACCTTTTAGCAAATGTCTAACCTAGACATTATTGAAACTGAACTTGTCTGTTTTCAAACGTCACTGTAATTTTGACTTTTGCTGTTTGTAAATATTTGTCAAACTTGCTGCATCCTTTAGCAGCTGCTTAATTTTAATGGTGCAGAACTGCTATATGTTTAAATACTTCAGGAACTGTAATCTGTATTTCAGAATCATAGCAATTATGTTGTATTTGTTATGTTTGGTTATGTTTCTAGTGATAGAAGTAGTAGATTCAATATTATATTATAGTCCTTAAGTTTACTTAAATTGTAAGTTATCATAAAAACATTCATACAAATTTTAATCGGTTTATACCAGTTTAAAGTTTATACTAGTTTATACCAGTTTATACCAGTTTAAAGTTTATACTAGTTTATACCAGTTTATACCAGTTTAAAGTTTATAATAGTTTATACCAGTTTATACCAGTTTAAAGTTTATACTAGTTTATACCAGTTTATACCAGTTTAAAGTTTATACTAGTTTATACCAGTTTATACCAGTTTAAAGTTTATACTAGTTTATACCAGTTTATACCAGTTTAAAGTTTAT
>JAQIXG010002041.1:0-19040 GCA_034700105.1 Oconnorella tubifera | reverse complement strand
GCTATCCGCCGCTGAAGCCTCTAGGCGCGTCGATGGGAGGCGTACAGCGACTCCCCTGGTACGCCTAGTCGATCACTGCTATCCGGTGCTCGGTGCCCGGTGCCTCGATAAAGTTGAAGAAAGTCTAAGTCCCACAGCCGGGGCGAGTAGGGAAGGGTCCCGGTTGAAAGCCTCGTCTACACCTGCTTGGCTCTTCGTCAGGATGCCTCCCGACGACGCGCCTACAGCGACTCCCCTGGTACGCCAGTCGTTGAAGAAGTACTCCGCCGGAGCGAGTAGGGAAGGGTCCCGGTCGAAGGCGCCGGCAGTCTCCTCCTTCTCTGCTCGTCTTCTTCTACTAGGTCTTTACCGTCAGAAAGCTTGTTGAGAAGTGAGTTTAACTACGTTGCAGCTCGCTGCTTTATATATAAAATTCGGCCCACCCCCGGGACCCCACCATGTTAGTCAACAACTTTCGTCAGACCTACCCTCATGTAAATTCGACTCGTAATGATAATGTAGTTTTGAAGTTACTTTCGCATTTCGCTATTTATATTCAAGGAACCATTTCTTTGAAAGAATGAACATATGTAGGCTTGTAGGTATATCTTTCTTTATTAACTGAAACATTTATCATAAATGCTGTAATCTACTACTTTAATTATAACAGAAAATAGACGACAAAAGTTTAACCTAAGTAATACACTACAGAAAAATCATAAAAAAATTGCCATTAAATGAAACATCATACAAAGTATATTTTTATTTTTTATTTTTTATTTTAAAACTACAAGTTGCTAAGTGGTTAAGGAATATTAGTCATTGAGATAAATATTAAAGATAAGAAAAAATTGGGGGGGGGGGGGGGTACGAGAGGTGCACTATGGCCCATGGCCTAAGTTTGTGAAATGCTGTAAACTGCATCATTTTTGCACTAGTATTATTGCGTCATTTATCTGCCTATCTGTAAGAATTACTTTAAGCATGAAATTAAGCCCCCCCCTTAGGCTTAATCCGCCCGTCTCCCCCCTATGTTGAAATAAATGGATGCCTAAAGCCCTTGAAAATTGACTTCAAATGAAGCCCCCCTATCACTTTTCAATCTGCGATGATCAGATGATATTAAAACAATTTATTTTGACAAAAATGTGACCTAAAGAAATGTGCCATATGGAATACGTGGCAAAATTTGATAGGATTTAAACTTAACCCAATGATGGAACTTCACGCAGTAAATTGTCCGAAGAATCAAATTATGCCCCTCCAGTTTCGGTTTCGGTTTTTGGATTCAGTTTATTTTATTTTTAATACAAATATTTGTTTATTAATTTAATTTTTCTGACGTTAATTTAATATTTTTTATATTTTATATTATGATTGTCTGTTATAAAACAAGTGTTGTGACGTTATAGATAACTCTAACTCTAATTGCTCGTACATGATCTCTAGCAGGATGTTACGTTATCCTTTCACATTATTTATTTTTTAGATTTTTATGACTTTTTTTTATTTATTTTATTATAAGTAATGTTTTAGGTTGAACTAAACATCGTTTATTGATAATGCCATAAAATGCTTTGTCTGCCAGTCTCATTGATCGAAGTACTCGATGTTTATTTATGAACGATTAATTCACTGCACGAGAACGATTAATAAGCGATTAATTAAGTCTATTACTGGCAATGGACGATTAAAAATGACACGAATCAATCGTGTCAAAATGACGCGAATCAATCGTAGAGTAAATCAATTGTCTGGCTGTGGATACTATAATGCATGAAGTATATAAAATATGTTTATGAGAAGTACTTTAATTTTTTGAAGTAAATGTACTGGCGTGATAATTGCAAGCCTCCCTTACTTTCTCTTCTCTGCCTAGGCTGTATAATTATTCTACTGTTGAGATTAATATTTGAGAATAGAGAGAGCAGTTGTAGTTTAGTAGGTTTAAGTAATAAAAGTACAATTTATTTTGAAATGTGGCTTGATAAAGATATACATAACAGATACATAAAAGTTACTTTTACATGCAGATTATCTACCTGAGATAACATCATAGATATAACTACCACATTAATTTATTTGCACAACCATACTGCTGGAATTGAAAGACTGTAAATGGCAGATTATTCTGAAACAAATGAATCTGATGATGACACAGAGTTAAGCTTGGATGAAAACATTTCGGATGAATCTTTAGATTGTAGCTCTTCTATAGTGCCACCAGTCAGTGAATCGAAGTTATTAACAAATTATGAATCTCTTCAAAAAGGATTTCTTCAACGTTATCGAGTTCGATATAATCCTGTTAACCTTGCGTCCAAAGATGGACTGTTTTGTCAAGTTGCGAAACTGCAAAACGCTGAAAATGATGCAGTAATCGATGAAAATAACGGTAATTTTACATTATCTAGTGATATTCATGTCGTTGATACTCAAGATAGTATTGTGAATGAGTTAGGTGTTGAGAATAACTACAAGGATTTGAATGAAATCCCAGACGTTATACGAGAAGCATCAAGTCCAAGTCAATCTGGATCAAACAGTCCAGATTTGCTTCCAACTGAAGCCTCACATATTTTGAGCAATACGCTACCTCCTTCTAGTGAGAATTTAAACCCACCAATTGCTTTAAAATCTCAACAGAGCGAACCTGCTTTGAATTTAAATCATAAAACGTTAAGATTTTCCAGCTTAAAAGAACAGCGTGCTGGCTACAGGAACACACCCAGTGAGGATCAGATTGAGCTGCTTCATTCAATATCAAGTGGATATCATACACAAGCAAGCACATTAAGCAAGGAAAGCGCATCATTTGATTACAGTCAATTGGATGATAGCATTGATGAAAGTCAAATTGAAGAATCGATTAATAACAATGGTTCTTTACAAATTAGTTCAGTTGAAAGTGAAAAATTTGTTTCTGATTCGAATACTTCTTGTTCTAGTCAGTGCTCAATAAATACTGTTCGTAACTGCAAACAGATTTTTGATAATTGTAATTCAACGCCTCTTGATACAAGTGCAACTTCACACAGTGTCTTGCAAACTGAAATTAGATATTCACTTGTAATAGACAATGATTCTAATCCATCTTCACAATCTGTAAATTTGAACAGAAAATTAGATAGAGATTATGACAGTGATCCTAATTTAAAGAAGTTAAATCAGAATTTGGGAGAAATGGAAGAATTTTTGGCTGAGGATGATGATGCTGGATTAAGTGTGGCACATAATAATTTGGCTGAATGTGTGGCTGTATGTGGTGCAATGATTGAACGTGGCTTCAGTCAAGATTTTATGGAGTCAACTTTGGTAACAGCCATACAAATACCTGAAGTAGAAATTACCGATCATTTATTGAAAGAATTATACCGTCACATATTAGAAGGTAATTCTTTCAAATTGATTTAATCTAAATGTTTAGGCAAATTAAATGTTGATTAAAATAGGTTTTTGATTCAAAAAGAGTTATATATTCTCATCATTTTTCTAAACTACTTTTTATTCGATTTACTGTTAGTTTATCCTGTATGTAATCTATTATCACTGGTTTATATATAAATTTATTTAATTTTTAATGATATTAATATGATATTTTTATGATATTAATATTGCTATAATTAGATTAAAGTGGAAATCTATTCTTTTTCAATTTATTTTAGGCCCCACCGTTGATGCTTTACCTGATGATCCAAATAGATCTAATTATGTAAGAATGCTTTTAAATTTATAACTGATTTTAACTGTCAGGAAATTTTGAAAGCCTTGATACATACAATTTTGAATAGCTGATTAATTTCTATTTATAAAATGAATTTTATGTTAAATTATTTTATCATTATAGCCTATATAAAATATAGAGACAATGTGTTATAAAAAATGACTAGTGTTCCTGACCAACACTTTATGCACGTATTTGATCAGTTAACGTACACAGCGCAATGTCCACATGATGAAACACTTGGTCACGTTTGCACTACTAATTTTTTTCTGATCGTTTTTTTATTTTAAGACTTTAAAGTTAATTTTCATTTGATTGAGTTAAATGTTAACTTAAGACTTGAATCTGTGAACCTCTAGTTTCTAGACAACGCTCTACCAACTTAGCGGATGAACTCTTTGTTAAGAGTAAGCTTTATCTTATTTAAATTCTTTCTGTTTAGGATGATTGGAGTGAGGCTGAAAAGTCGAGGTACTTGCATCTCTTACAAGTGTCAGCCAGATGTAATGATCCAAATTGTCAATATCCAGGTTGCTCCGCAGTAAGTCAGTCACTTTTAAAACTATCGGTTATTGCTGTCATTTTAAATTATCAAATTAGAAAAAGATATTAAAATTAAAATGGATGCTTATATAGTCTGTTTATTTGTCTACTGTATTTTATTTTTGCTTATTTGTATCTGATTGTCTATATTCTGTACTTTGACATCTCTGACACTATTAAATGATAACATAACTTAAATGATGTTTATTGAGGTTTATTTTTAGAGTAAATTAATTAATTTATTTCGGCACAGTATTTATTTTCAAGCGGGAAAACATTCCTGATATTTATTGGCTGGGTATTTATGATGTAGATTAATGCTATTATTGAGGTGTTTTTTACTTGCAGACTGCAGACTTGCGGATTATTTAATGCGACATGGGCCTATAGTTAATATTAATGAAGTTTTCTACTCTATATCAGGATTATTATCTGCAGTCAATTATCTGAACAAAATGGATATCATATATTATATGTAAATATTAATATTTGATTATATTATATGTGAATAAAAAGTTGTTTCTTTTTACAAATATGTTTCAGATGACTGAGTTAGTGCGCAATGTTGAACAGTCCCTAGAGAATGGTGACTTGTTGTCCTCACCGGCTCTCTATCAGATACTTTTGTGCATCTCTGAGCACTCGTTTCAATGCGACACCATCAGGTGTAGCATTCCTTGGTGCTCTATCTTTACTCGCATGAGGTCTGTGACCCTGAATATTTGCAATAAATTGTATTAAATTCACCGAAAGCTTTCTATATTTATATAAACTTTTATATTTTGTTGTTATTACATCAAATTTGATTTTGTTGCATTAAATAAAATTAGCTTAGAAATATCTGTTTAAAATAAAAAAATGGTTTTTTTACTTAAATAAGGATTTCTGATTTTGTTTTATTTGATAAAAGTACAATTCAAAGTACAAAGTACAAAGTAAAAAGTACAGATTATACAGATTAATAATAAAAACTAATAAATAAAACTCATTGTTATTGTAAGATTGTATTTGATGTCTGATCATAATAATTAGTACTCTCTTTATCCTATAAAACATTACTGTTATATATAGCGCATACCAAATAAATATTTACAAAACTAATTCCATTGCGTCTTTTTGCAAATGCGTGATAATTGATGTTTTTTCTATAGCCTGGATAACAGAGAGCAACAAGTTGCAGAACTGCTGACATTTTACAGAATTAAATACATATCTGATTTAGTCATTGAAATGCCGGAAAATCTAGACGCTGATAATTTCTTTCTGGTGTGTAACCTTTGATTGATTTTATACCTATTACAATATCATATGATTTGAAATATTATACGAATATATATATATTATTCTTGAATTTCTGTTTGCATAAGTATTGTCCATACACAACAGCGATCAATAATTTCTGACTTCCATATATAATGATAAATATTGATAGATATATTATAAAATATCTGTGAAGATCATTTTATGAGTTTTAATTGAATATTGTATCAGTAAATGTTTCTTATTTGTTATGAAAAGAATTCGTCTGATTTTCTAAAGAACTTCTACATCATCATCAATCACATGTCAATCACAAGAACTATCAACCAATGATAATCAGTTTTATTATTATACCAAATGTGTTTTCAGATTCAGTACTGTTTCAGTTATTGCTGTTTATACTGAATTTTATTTTTATTAACAGTTTAGTTTCTATTTAGATTAAAACTTTGCTTACAAATTAATGTGTTCAGATAGACAGATCTTTATCTTGGCCTTCTCTTGAGAATGATTACAATGTTGCACCAAAGGATGGTATAGATTTTCGCTTGTTATCTGGTCTTGGTAGATTTGGTCAGGTTGAAATATTTGCCCTCTCAACTACCTTACCTTCGACTTATCTTCTTATTAGACAGGTCTGTTGAACATTTCATAATGTTAACTGAAGACCTCTGTGCATTGCGCTTGCATTTATGTAAATAGTGTAGCACTAGAAGTGTATTGCAACGATGTATAAGAGTTTGGTTAAATTTAAACATTTTTCAGATGTAACAACATTTGATAAGTGAATGTTGTCAAAAATGTTTGATTTTAAGAGTTCTAAATACTTTTATTTACTTTTGTTTACTATAATTTTTAAAAGGATTCTTATTTATTTCTTATTTTATATATTTTGTTTTCATATTCTGAGAGTTAAAAGCTGGATATTTTTTTTCTATTTATATTCCAGATGAAATTTTGACATTTGTTTATATTATAAATGTGATTGTTTACTTTATAAACTAGTTTTATTTCTGTTAGTGTTCATGTAACTTTATTTACTGTTTCAGTTTACAGGTTTCGAAGGATGTAAGTCAATGTGGAAGCGTTTATGTGAACCCGGCGTTATAACGAAGCCTACAAGTATAGTACATAATCTGTGGACTTATGTACATGCAGGAACTGTTACGCAATGCTTAGACTACTATGACTATTCTGGTTCTGTTTGATTTCTATTATGTTATACTGTAATTATTTAATTATTATTTAAGAATTATTTTTCAAGATCTTTTTATTATTTAGTGCAATAGTTAATTATTTTATAATAATAGCTAATTATTTAATGCAATTTATGTTCAATGAGTGGTTTATGTTGAGAGTAACTGAATGTGTTTTTAATATAGGTAGTAGTTTACAGTAGCGAAACACTGGTGATGTTTTACAATTTTGTTATTATATCTTTCATTGTTATCCATAAATACATTTCATACAAGGTAACGAATACTCAACAAGGTAATAAATTGATGTTATTGGCTGTTTATTTATGATGTAGATGAGAGCTTTTATTGTGGTGTTTTTAATTTACAGATTGCAGACTTACTGATTATTTAATACAACATGGTCCTATAGTTAATATGAGTGAAGTTGTCTTCTATATATCTGGATTATTATCAGCGGTCAATTATCTGAACAATAAAGATATTATATATTTACTGTGGACAAGTAAGTTGATAATTTATTAAGTTATAAAAGTGTTTAAGTTTTTATATATACAAATTATTGTTATTTTTTCAATTTCTTAATTATATATATTTTGTTTTTTACTGCAACGGTATAATAAAATTTGTTTTCTTTATGATCTCTCATAGTCATTGTGTAATCGAGCTCATTGTAGTAATTTTTTTGAATTTCATTATTATTATATTTTTTATTATTATTCAAAAATACTTTTCTTATAAAATAATCACACGACAAGTTAATAAAATGATTAGAGCATCTCTCTCGCAACCCATTGATCCCTGATTTATACAAACTTCCTGACTTGCTGCACTCTTTAATATTTAACTTGCTTATTTAACGTTTTCCATTGTTTAAAACAAATTTAAAATCATTCATTTGTTCTAGCTTCGAGTGTATCTATAAATAAATGTAATTGTGTTGCTCGATTGATCGATTTTTCTTTCGCTTCTGATTTGACCACTCTAAAAGACGATGATGATGATGAACTGATCGATATCTTAATGCAGTCATTACCTCCATATATTATACCACCTGAAGTTAGTCAAGTTATTCTTTATTAAAATTATAAGATGCAAAATATAAAAAGTTTATAATTTGTTATCGAAAATTTTTAAGTGATATTAATTTTAAAAATTATTTAATTAACATCACTGCTATGTAAATATCTTAATATTATCATTGATATAAAAGTTGATTGGAGATGTCCGAATATTTATTTAACGCATTTTAATATATTATATATATATTATATTACGTGTTAAATTGTGGTGTTTTCCAGATGTTTGATTATAATATTGATTGGTTTACTGATATATGGGGAATTGGATGCATTTTATATCAAATGTTTTATAATAAGAACATTCATCAAGATCTTTTACATCTAGAAAATGCTGATTTACTGGATAAGGTGCGTGAGTGAGCTATTTTTTATATCTGTTAAATTGTTAATATTATGAATGAAGTCAGATATGTTTTTATAAATAAATTTGACCTTTATATTTTATGATTGGATTAAGTTTAATTAACGATACATTTTGATTTTTTATGTTTTTCGTTATTGCAGTTTATTTTATAATATTTAGCATTCATGGCATTGCAACTACTATTTTAATAAATCACTAACTACTTTGATATTAAGTTTATGGCTCATACCAAATTTGTACGAAAGTTTCTAATTATTGACTAATTAATCATTAACTGAATTTGTTATTTGCGAACACTATAGTCAATAGGCCAAGCGGAAGCAAGAACTACAGTTCCTTAGGTTTATGATTATTATTATGTTTTCTTCTATAGGTTAAAAACACAGATTTCAATCGTTTGCTTGATCCAATTCGTGAAAGCTGGATTGCTAATATACTCGGAAATATATTTGTAGTAAGTTTTCATACAGACAAAATCATTAGATTTGTATATATCATTTTTCTTAATTATAATTCTATTTATAAAAAAATTATATGTTTTTGAATGTAATAACACTATTTTTTATCTATTGTGATAAATATTTAATATTTCTCTAATCTGCTGTGATTGTTATTGTTTAATAATGTTTGTAATCTGTTTAACTTTTTGCTTATTTATGATGTTTGACAGGTTTATACAAAACGTAAGAATGGCCTTGAACTCTTAGATATCATCCAACAAATGAGTACGCTAATACTTATCAGTATCTGTGCACTTGTTTGTTATTCCTTGAAAACTAATTAAACTTCTTTTGTAATTATGTAATTCTTAAGTTTTTGTCTGTTTTGAGTTAAAATTCACTTGGTCCTATTTTTAATTACATGATCTCATGTTAACAAATGAAACAATTATTGAAATTATCGAATTAATTACTGACCTATTTTAATATGAAATAAAAATTAATTTAATCATAACAATTTATTATCTGATTAATTCTGGTTTTTTATGTGTTTGCAGATAATTTATACAGTCTTGCAGATGCTTGACACCTAGATGAGTAAATCTTAAATCTGATTTTCATATTAAATTTTCACTCTTTTGGCATAATATTTCACCAAATTTACAAGATGGTGCAAAGTCAGCATACGAGTGAAATTATTAGCTTCTTGGTATCTTATTATCAGACTGTTTGGTATTTATTCAAGATTTTAAGCTTGCAGACTTGATTAAACTGAACCAATGATGAATTGTTATCAAATACCAGTTTACCAATTGTAAGCAAACTTAAAGAAGAGGTGCAAACACAGAAACAGAACCAGCCTTCTTACTATTGATCACTGCTGCCTCATAAGGGGAATAAAAGAATAAATAACAAGAAATACTAATATTATTGATGTATTGTAATCCACTCCGATGCAAAGTTAATATGTATAGTGATGTGCAAAGTTGTTAGATTATCTGTATTTTCATTTAGATAACATCTACAGTGTTCTACAGTCTACACTAATAGTGAGATAGTGATTGTGGTATATTTTTACGAGTTTAATTCATTCATACTAGATGATGTCTATAAAAAATAATATTATTGAGATATGTTGATATTTAATGAGAGGCCAGGCTTTTAATGTCTGCATTCGTACTGAAAATGATGATGTAGTTATAAAACGATTCAAACCACGGACCCGATTCACGAAGCCAATTTAGAAAGAATTTTGACTTAGCAAGAACTTATGCAATTCCTAAGTTTAAGTTGTAATCCACAAAAAAATCCTAAGTCAAAGATAGGATAAAACTTAGGCAAAGAGTTATGAATTGTGGTGGGTCGAGTCCCAGGAGCATAAACATTGTCTGATGGCAGAGATTGCTCCATATTGTACACCCACAACATAGGACTACCTCGATCAGTTTATAGAAACTTATGCGAAAAGAGTTGATAAAAAAACACTGTCTTCGATGGACAGTGTTTTATTTCTCTAACTAGATAACAAGATGCTCATTTAGCCACAATATGTGTTTATATATTATTACTATAATTTATTATAATATAAAAATTGACTTTACATAAAGAAATATTCGATGAACACAAAAGTTTATGATACCTCACTGCTATTCCTATTTTATCAGGTCAATATATTTATATATGCCAGTGCTTTTTTCTAAAAAAAAGATGCTTTGTTTGAGAATAGTAATATTCTAACGATGAATAGCCTACACTGCTGTATGATTTCAAACTGCATATATAAAAAGAGTTATATATGAGTTATTATATTTCAGCATAGATTAGTTATCTTTGGTTTTATTAATTGCTAATAACAATGTAATAAACAATAAATATGTTATAACAATAAACAGAGATTATAACAAAGATGAAAATGCTCGTGTATCATGTTTTTGTATAATTATTGAATTTTGTTTAACAGTGTTTGTTTTTAATATTGCTTTGTTATATTATTATTATTGTTATATTATATTGATGATGCTTTTAAGCAAAATAAAATAACTTTTTACTTAATTTCAGTGGTTGTCAGTGTTTTTTGAGCATGATGATTTGTCTAGCATACTAACATGGACCCGATTAACAAATAGCATATTTTGTCTCGGCTATTATATCTTAAATCTACAATCCTGTAAAGATAATATAATATTTTATAGGTCAATTAATAGGCCTACTTTTCTTATCCATATAGACAAGAGATGTACAACATCTTAGCAAAACTAAAACGATCTTAAGTTATTCTTAACAAAAACTTATGAATCATTTTTCTAGCTTTTATCTTAGATTTAATTTTAGACAACTAATTTTTAAGCTCGCGGATATAAGGATTAATACTTAATTCAATTCTTTCAAAGTCAGAAAATATTTCTAAGTCGCTGTGTTTATTGATCATCAAAATTCTAAAAAGAAAATTATTATTACACAATCTTTGATTTGAAAAAAAGCCTTTCATGACGTTTTGATTCATTAATATATTTATATATAAACAAATGCTAGTTTTATTATATTACAATATCGTCGAATCTATAATTGCAATAGGCTATATCGTATTTTGCTCCTAACATATGTGTCGAAAATATCCTAGTGTTAAATATATCCGAGTTTTACAATAGCTTTAGCATCTTATTAGTGTTATAATAATTAAATTGATTGTTATTATACAATCAATTTAAGCTACAAGCCCAACAGTTGTAATAAACAGTCACAATAAACTGAAGAATGAAAGTTTTACTTTTGCTGACTATGATGGGTTATCTATCTGCCGCTGACAATTTCAGGTAAGATAGTCAGAGATTATCTTGCCTGAAATTGTTTCACCTCGGAATTGTCAGGTATCTGACAACGTACGATGCGTTAGAAGTACAGTATACGAGAGATTCAGCTAAGCTTATTTTAAAGTGAGTGAATGTGGCTTACGCAAGGACGGGGTGCTGCAGACGATTGGTAGTATGGACCGCATGGGGACCTCATTGGAATATTATGCACACAGTTGCTGCATATTTTTCAAGATTGACTTAAAATATATAAAACATATGTAAGCTTAAGATAAGCAAATTCAGTGACCATAATAGCCCTAAATAGTTTTTAAAATATTGAAGAACTTCTGCAAACTGCAGAAAGAACGTCGTATAATATTGAAGAAAATTGATATTTAATTTTGTCGGGCGAAACCAGATTAGGAAAATGTTTTAAGAAGTCACATGACATTGTTTCATGCTTCAAATCTTATCCTCCCGGGAAAGATTCCATACTTTTCACTGTAATAATTTTTTCACAGAGAGACGACACACACATTTACCTTTCCCAGAATTTCTAATTGACTGACGACATCTTTCTTTTCTGATAACATTTGTCAGATTTGATGAAAGAGAAGAAATGAATAAGCAAGATAAATATGTTGAGGAAACAAAAACACGACTGAAAAGACAAGTAAATGATCCAACACAGCCACCAGTGGCACCAGCACCAGTAGACCAACCAACGGGACAAGTCACACAAAATGCAACTATAACTGAAGTATGTTTATTAGTTATTTTGAAACTGAAATTCAAAATCATATCCGTATATAATCAAGGTCATATCCTTAATCAAGGTCATTGACCTAGATATATAAGTCATAAGTCAACGTTAAATCATAAAACTAGGTCAAATATGAAAGTCAAGGTCATATCCATAATCAAGGTCACAACTATTCAAGGTCAAATCATGAAACTAGGTCAACTGAAAATCAAGGTCATATCAAAAAAATCTAGGTCACTATACAGGGTGGGCCAAAAAAAATGGGACCGCCTCTAATTGTAAACTATATACAAGACGGTCCCATTTTTTTGGGCCACCCTGTATGTCAAGGTTAAATCACAAAACACGGTAAAAATTGAAGTTAAAGGTAATATCCATAATCAAGGGCACCATAACTCAAGGTCACGTCATAAAACTAGGTCAAACTGAAATTCAAGCTTATATCAAAAATCTAGATAATTTTATGTCCAGGTTAAATTGCGAAACTAGGTTAAAGCTGATATTCAAAGTTATATCCATGATCAAGGTCATATCCATAATAAAGGTCATTGACTTTGATTATGTCCATTGTCAAATCATAAAACTTGATTAAAACTGAAATTGCCGGGTCATCTCCATAATCGAGGTCATTGACCTTGACATAAAAGTCATAAGTTAAGGACAAATTGCAAAATTAGGTTAATGTCTTATCACATTTAATTAAGCAGTTGGATCAGATGCAGAAAATTGCACATAAAAACGTTTTTTACTCAAAAATATAAGATGCTCATAAGACTGGCTACAAATCATAATGCAGAGAGATCTAAACTGAGAAAGTTAAAACTTGCATGAATAAGATGTGACAAGTAATGCATCTGTTATGATGTAAGCTATTTGTGCTTTGGATTCTGAATGCTGCTATTTGATGGAAACATCCAATCTTGTAAATTTATAATGAAAGGACATATTATGGATAGAGTGTGTATTTAATTTATCATAAATTTTGCTAGCGAAATGTAACTGGATTTAACAATTCTGTTCAATTTAGTTAATTATTAACAAATGAAATAGAAAGGCCTATTCAGTTCTGATTTAATTGTTCTTTCTTAAAATGACTCAACCAATGTACTCATTAGTGAAGATGGGTCTATTTAGAAATAAATGGATGAATAGATTAAGATTACTTTATTTATATTTTCAGAATTTTGTTAGTGAAGGAACGGCTGTGTGCTATCAGTGGTATTTAAAAGTCAGCCATGAGTAAGATTTAAAATGTTCAGACTTATAAACATTAGAGACTTTTGCTAACTATTCTTGTAGCTCTATTACGTTAACAATACTGTTCATGATAAAATACAAATTTTGATAATACAAAGCAAAAATTAAGTTGATAGAGAAATTATTTGAAATAGTAGCAGTTTTTCAAATGTTATTATTTTGTATTAAATTTTTGTATTAATTGATGTATTTGATACAGCGAAATGACAGGTCTGTCTGACAGCAATGAAGTCATGGTAAGTGCCCATTAGAAAAACTTTATAAGTTTAATATTATCTCAAATAGTGTAACTTAATTTTTGAAACTGGGAGCTAAAGAGTGTGAACATTTCTTCATAATATTGCTCTCTTAATGTGGTCACTGGCATTTTGAGCTTTGTTTAAGACGCAATTGATTTGAGTGAGATGGGAGGAAGGGCAGGCAGATTGGAAAGAGAGCAAGAGACTTGAACTCTGGTGTGTTTTGTCACCTTTGGTCATATATGTATCTGTTATTTTGCTTATTGTTTTCGTAACTGTGTTTTTTTTCTTTCTGGGCTCTTTGATAATATCTTTATTAAGTAAACTGTTGATTTTATTCTAAACACATTTTCTTTTTTCTATTCTTTTTATGAAGATCAGTGAATTATTAATTCTGTTGTATAAGACTATAATAAGCTTATTGTCATTTGCAAAAAATTAGGATATTTCTATATTAAAATGCATCTATAAAAGCAGAAAATTGTTGTAAAAATGAATAAGCCCTATTACGTTAAAGGTCTATTATTTTCGAGAAATATGTGTTCAAGATGCTATTATTCTGCTGGATGTTGTTTTTGTGTAGATTTATTACGATGTAAAGTACTTCATTTGGATAATTGATTCAAAGTTTGCTTCACAAGAAGAGATTGATAATACTGCAGTTAATCCTTCCTTGGTTAGAAAATGATGTTGATGCACTTTTTATTTTGCGGCGCAACATAATTTGTATATGTTTTAGTAATTCTTTCTATAGTTTGTTTAATTACAATGATAGTTTTTAAAACTGTAAAACTGTGTGTTTGAATCAATCAATATTTAGCATTCAATGAGTAAACAAATTCCCAAATATGTATTTAAAAAATTATATTACTTTATCAGTTTAGTCAAACTGAACTGTCAGTTTCATTAGAATCTGGTAAATTTGCTAATTAGTTACAATTACTGTAAAATTTAGAAATTAAATACATATATAAATACAAAATCTTAAACGAGACCTTTTTAAAACCTTCAAAACTTCTTTATAAATAGCAGCAGTGTCTCCGTAAGTAATCCAGCTGAGGTTATTTAATATCAATTCTTTCTACTTACAGTACTCTATGCTATTAACTGAACAATTGGCACAGTTGGGCCAGGTGCCAATGTTTGCCATTGCGCTGCCAAAAAGAGATCGACCACCCCCCCTCGATGTCCCTGGCAGTTTTGACAAGGAAGCGAGGTTTACAATTATTATCTGTACAATTGTTAAAATTTAAAGAATTGTAACATAATTACTGTCAGAATGGGCATTGCATTAAAAGAATTTATATACTGTATATATATTTTTTAAAGTATAATACTAAAACGAGTAAACCTGGTAAATTTCTATGATATTTTTACTCATTTTTGTTAATTTTTTGTAAAGATAATCACCAATGCTTACTATATGTTGGCTATATTTCCTTATTGACTTTTTTTGATTATTTCCTGAAATAAATCAATGACCACAAAGCGGTCCTGATAACAGTTTGCTGCTTATCGGACTTGAATCTAGTTAATTTGAAATCCAAAAGCATATTGAGCAGTAATTTAGTTCTTTTGATACAAAATGACTGTTTTATGCACTATGCTGCACTTTCAACACTCCTTCATTTGTTTTGTTATTCACTATTTATGCTTACGGTGATAAAAATTTATATATGTACCTAAAAAAAATAGCAAATATAAATACTTATTTAATAATTATATAAAGTATGAAAGTAAATATATAAATATTGAATTAAATTAAATTAATTGTATTTTTGTTATAATTTTGTTTTAGAAAATGGATATTCAATGTGAGCAGTCGTACAGCAGTCGCAAATGCAGGTCGCATTTTATTGATTTGGGGAAAAGGTGTTGCCCTTTTCAATAAATGCTTTGTCAAGTAAGCTGCCAGCATTTTACTATTTCATAAAGTGGCATCATTTTCAACTTAATTTTGTTATTATTACTCCTGTTAGTGATTCTTTGTGTGGATACTTCTGATAATGGCATTTGTAATAATATTTGATCTTGTTCATTATACCAGTTGATTATACGAATATTGCATTGAACTAAACGGTGCATGAAGTTTTAATTTTACAAAATAGATTTCGATTTTTCTTTGCGCTTTAGGAACACTCTGGTTCGAACTGAGCTCATCCTACCTCCTTATCGATCTAACCTATTTGAGGTTATTTGTTTAGAAACAAAGTTTATCATTGATGTATATATTTAGATAAATTGTTGCCATTTTTATACCAT
Source organism: Oconnorella tubifera (assembly GCA_034700105.1). Taxonomy (NCBI): domain Eukaryota; kingdom Metazoa; phylum Annelida; class Clitellata; order Enchytraeida; family Enchytraeidae; genus Oconnorella; species Oconnorella tubifera. The sequence goes on along the minus strand of JAQIXG010002041.1, from coordinate 3,139 downwards.
ATTTGTGACCTTTGATTGACACAAGTCAAACATTAACATCATTTTTTATCTACAGTTTACTTTGTGGAAAAGTCAAAATAATAATAATATAGATCGCATAGGCGGTAAAGATCTACAATGAGGGATCTCAGCCCTATAATTTCTAGGCCACTAAGCCAATGTTGGACTCATATCCGAACGCGTGTACATTATCAATCATGTTGCTAATAAAACCTTTGATCAAACTTAGAATGAAAAAAGATATTGAAATTTAGTACCGCATCTAGTCTGGTATCACGCTGCATAGACATGAAATTTAATTTACTGTATGAATTATCTGGATACAATCAGAATGTAGATTATTTTGATTTTATTTTTTCTGTTTTTTAGACTGCTGTTCCAACTATATCTAAAAAGCCAATCATTGTATCGGTAAATGCTTTATGTGGAAGTTATATTAGTTACGCGTGATTTTATGCAAGTAACTTAAATCTTGATTTATTTTATTTTGTTTTTCAGTTATACTTTATATTTGTGATAGAAACATTTAATCGAAACAGTTAAACAGTTTAATAGTTGAATAGAAATATTTGTAACTGTTTGAAATCGGTTATTTAATAATGATTTTAGGTGATAAGAATTTTATTTTGGTACAAAATTTATATTTGTATTGTTTATTGACATGATAAATATAATTAACTTACAAGAAAATGTTAACAATTTTTCTCCTACTTTTTTTCTATGCCTCAATCATTAGACTGAAAAAATCATTGACATTAAATATTAAAATTGGAATTAAATATTTAAATAAATTCTTTCAGAGCCAGCCCAAAGAATTATTTATAATTAGTGATTCTAATATGTTTCAGTAGTACTTTTTTAATATATCTTTCTTTATTTTATTGTAGAATTTATTTTTTAGAAATTTATTTTTTACAGGATCCCTGTGTAAGAAAAATCAATTTCTATTCAACCAGGTCAACTGAAAGATTCTTGCTTATATTTTAATGTTTTTTTTCAGTATTCATTTACAATTACACATAATGTAGTTCTTAAATAATTTACTATCTTTGCATGACAAGACTAGTGGCATAAGCTATGACAAGACCAGTGGCACAGTCAGCTTCAACTTTGGAAGAAGGTGGGGTGGGTGTCTGCAAAATCAGAGAGTATATTAATGACAACATTTTAAGACCTTGTTTCTTTTTAGAGAAGGCAAGGTTATTAAATAGCTTATGCAGCTGAATATAAATATATCCTACTACTGTTAACAGTGCTTCTTAGTGGGAAAATGCCATATAAATAAGCTTAATGTATAATATAGCTCTAGATCAACTTTGTATTGTTGTTTTCTGTCATTTATTATTCATGGACACAATGTTTTATTTCTTTATATTATAACTTTTTCAGTGATACAATCTATATCAGTCAAGATTCATTTGGACATAGCGAGATATTCAAATTATCTGCAGAATATTTTGATATTAAGGCAAGAAACTTTTGCTACCTTTGAATTGCATGGATATAAACTATACGCAAATTGCAAAAATTACTTTTAATGTTTCAGTTATTATCATAAACAAATGTCACATTATTGTAAGTGTTTCATTGTGTAATTTAATTTAATTGTATAATTTAATACTTGTAATTGTGTAATAACTGTAGATAAATGAAGTGAGACTTTATTATCTGATGAATATTATATTAATCGAACCAAAATTGAATCCCCTAACTTTAAAATTTAAGAAACTAACTGGCCAAGGCATCCTATATGTTTTATATATACTCAATGTATTTTCTATGCATCATTGTTTAACTCTACTTTGTAATATTTCAGCATGGTATGGATCTAACAAAGACCATTCCATTAATGATCTATGACTTTGATGATACAGCCATGGATGTGTTGATTACAGCCACTGGTCCTTATTTAAATGTACTCTATTTCTCTGCAATGCATCTTTATGAAACCGATCGTTTTCGTAAGTAATTCTAATAGCATCTCGATGCGATTATTAGATATGAGTTATTTTAAATTAATATCTTGTGAATAAGATTGACTTTTGCCAGAAAGAATCAAGTATATAATTTTAGTTAAATTTAAGTTGTGCACAAATTGTGTTTAGTTGTCTATTTTTAACGTAAAATAATAAATTATTTTATTATACGCATAATTCTAAGAAAAAGCCCGTAGGATGATGGAAATTTTTTTATCAAAAAAGTATTCAGTTATTTATGCTACATGATGGAAAGCGCTCTTTATATAAATATATAGGTGATACTTTGATTTATTCACAGTATTATCAGCAACGAGTGGAGATATAGTAGGTTTGACTGTTAGCAGATGGTTTTGTGATTATGGACTTCGTTCAACGGTAATTTAAAGTTTGTGAATTTGTGAATTAAAGGATCAATTTTCCATGAAATATTTTGACATTATTAATAGATAATCCTAATCCAACCTAATTCCAAGAAAGTTATTTTTGGATTTTTTTATGGATCGTTTTTATGGATCATTTATGTGGACGATTCAATTGTGGATATTTTATCCATGTATATTTTTTCTGTGGATATTTTTCCAAATATCAATATTTTAGCGTTTTTTGAAATGTTTATACTTCTGGTATTATAACTTACTGATTTTTTGATAGGATTCTAAGGTTATTGGAGTCTGGTACAAGTCTGAAGTTTATTTAACCGGTATTCTTGAAAATAACTATCAGAAACTGGATTTATCTCACATAAAAGAACTCCAGGATCCCTCTCTGGTTAGATTTCATTATCAGTTAGCTGCTTAGTTGAAGTTACGATCGACTTTAACAACGTAATTCATTTTTTGGTAATATTTGAAAAATATTAAGAACAATTATGCATAACGTTTTATATTTTATAGATGGCACATTTGGCATGTATAATTTTTAGCCATTTGGTTCTTTCTTTTAAGGGAATATTGACGATATATTTTATTTCCATGTAATAACTGCAATTCTGCAGTTATTATCTCATCATCTTTTCTTATTATACAGTGTTGTATGTATACTGTGTTTCTGTATGTATCTCTATATATGTAAACTCTTGTACTTAAATATGTGAATCTATCCCAATTATCAAAATCTTGGTTTGTTGAATAGAAAAAATAAAGGACTCTTTTGTAAACAGT
>JAQIXG010002040.1:0-19041 GCA_034700105.1 Oconnorella tubifera | reverse complement strand
GTTTTACTCGCTGTATTATTAGCGCCATTATTACGTAGCAAATATAGTTACTTTCTCAACCAAAAATATCACATCAATTCAGGTATTAGTAAGCCTGTAAAATTTGTTATTAATTTTTTTTATTTGCATTTTAGCATAAGATTGTCATTGATAAATTATCTCTAAAGATATGTTATCCGAGAATTTAACTGCATGACTGCGATCATAGATTAATCTATGATCGCAGTCATAGATTAATCTATGGTCGCAGAATCGATCATAGATAGAGCGGTGACTTTATAAATTGTAAAAAGGAAGAGTTTGATAAAAGTAAACGAAGTGAGTTATAATGCCTGACGAATCTACAATCATACAGTTCACTAAAGATTGATTTATATTTTCAAGAAACAATTATCATTTTAATTCAATTTTTCATTTTCTCGATTATCACTTGTCCAATTCATCTGAAATCTACTCCTAGGAGAGAAAGTTTCAAAAATTGTAATTTTTAAAACTTTAATATTTAAGACACCGAACAAGGACCCGACAATCTTGAGCGTCAAGCTTAATTGAAGTTGAGAAAATACTGAGATTTTATCGATACGATTGTCACGTAACGACAACGACACCTATTATTATTATGAAAGGAACCCAATAATACGTGTCAATAATCTCCTAATATTACAAAGGAAACCCCCCCATCCCCTTCGTGAAATCCTAATTCAACAACTCATTTTTTGGTTAAATTAACTAAACGGTTATTTAACAAAAATTCTTTAATAAAAAGTTTAGACGACCTATTTTTGCTTGTTTAACAAAAAATACATTTTTTGCTAATTTACCGTTTTTTAATCCTTATCGAAGTCCACAAACATGGATTCCTGTTCTGAAATATTGGGCGCAAAAATCTCAACTTTTTCTAGAATTACCATTCTGCCCCATATTTGTCACATTGTTGAAAACTTGCTTATTACTTTAAACGTCTTGTTTATTACTTAAATTGTTCTCCCACTGTGGGGGACAAATTTTCTTTCCGGGGGGGGGGCTCTGTCCCACACTGCCCCCCTTCCTTCGTTCCGGTACACCTGGGACACATTGTATTTTTGATCGATTCGTATACAAATGGCAAGAGATAATTTAAAATCTTATAGAGGCTTATATATTATTTAATTGACTTCAAAGCTTTCAAACAATAAAATTGATAAACGTATAGTAGAAATATTTCGACGTCATACAAAAATATTATATAATAATTATATTGGTTAATTAAATTATTTGCAATCAAGATCAGTGATTATTTCAATGAAATGTCAATCTTCCTGTTCAAATTCTAAAATAAAATAAAGCAGATAGTTAGACAGTCGTATAGACAGTTACAGTCTATTTAGACAGACCACCTATTTAGATAGTTAGACGGTCTACTCTAATAGATAGTGATTTAGACAATTAGACAGTCTACTTAGACAGTTAACGGGTCGTTTAGACGGTATATTCAGACAATTTAGACAGTCTATTTAGAGAGTGTAAATGATTGTCTATTAAACAGTCTATTTAAACAATTGTTTCGACATTCCATTTAGAATTAATTGTTTAGACAGCCTATTTAGACAGTTAGACAGTCTATTTAAACAGTTAGACAGTCTTATAGATAGTCTATTTAGACAGTTAGACAATCTATTTAGAACCAGCAAACTCTTGCAGTTGTTCTAGTAGACTGATATACTTCTTATGTTCATATGCTGTACTGAAGTCAATGAGTTGATGAATCAATTCACCGTCAACACCGCGCTCTTCTAGCAACTTTAGTAGCATGTCGTACAGATTCTAAACGCAACAGCTATATATATATATATATCAAGCGTTATTTACATCCTTTTATTTATTAAGAGTCACATCAGCACTAAAAGGTTGCAGATAATGATTCAAATATCAATTTAATCAAATCACAAAATACTCGTCATTTTTGATGATAAACGCCAACACCTAGCTTTCAATCTAAAAAAAACTATATAATAGTAATTAGTCTACTCAATATGATGACCATAATGATGATGATGATAATAATAAAATGATGATGAAGAGATACTCACTCCATCCATCATGCCTCCAGATAAAGAATAAACATCATCAGACCATTCTTGAGACTTCTCCAACAACGCTACGTCCTGGATCTCAATCAGATCATCTGATTGAGATAAAACACACAAACGGTTTAAAGATATAAGAGCGTTTAAACAATTTAAGATCAAAAACAGTTTTTTTAGATAAAATATACAAACATTGTACTAGTTACAGCATGATAAGAAAATTAATTACTCTTGCTATAGCTAATATTTTTATTAATACTCTCTCTCTCTGTCTCTCTCTCTCTCTCTTTCTGTCTCTCTCTCTCTACCATATTGATCTTCCTGTCCTTGCTCTGCTGGGGGTACATCATCCTCTGGAGGGAAGATGCACTGTATAGCCAACGTCTTGCTGCCCCCTTTGTTTATTTCAACTATAAATGAAGGCTTGCAGACCATCTACGCAAATAATAAAATTTGATATGATTTATCATGTAACTAATCATGATTTGTCATGTAACTAATCATGATTTGTCATGATTTACAGATCTTTCGATATTCTATGACAAAAGCTATTAATAGTCAAAATTACAAAACGCCTAATTTTACTTGCAATTAAATCGTGCCAAAGACTAAATTAAACTCAAATAATAGATCCAAACATTACATCCCTTAATAATTTATTACAAATTTGTAGAAAACATAATAAAACTTAAAACTATATATGCATAGTTTTCTATATATATATACAGTCTTATACATTTAAACTATATACATTAGTAGATACTAAATAATATGCTCCCGTTTTAATTTAAAAAAACCCCAAAAAAACCACTAGAAACGCAACTCATTAAAATTTTAAAAAGTCTAACAATAATTCATTTTAATATATACCTGTGACCCCTTTTCTTCTTCCTGTCCACCCTCGTCATCATTCATGGTCTCATCCACCGAGTCGTTTACATTCAGTTTAATTACAATGCTGCCGCGTAGAGAAAAAGAAAAAATCACGTAATTTAATAAATTTTTAAATACAATCATCATAAAGTAATATATTTAAACTTCAAACTAAATTCTGTTAAACATTTCAGCAAGCTAATTTAATTATTTATAAGCTTAATTATTGAAATCATTAAACTAACAAAAAGATAACAATGTAAATAATTTAATTTTTTAGTAATTTAATGATTAAATAATATTATTGAAAATCAAATATAGAGTCAAATGTCTGACGTTTCATTGTCGAGTTTCTTTGTTAGAGTGACGTTTGGACCGTCAGATGACGTCAGCTCAAATCCCTTCAACTTTGGGATCTTTCCTCCCTTTGTGGATCCTTCTTTCTCAAGTTTTATTTCATCTTTCAGAAATTCAACCAGTTCTTTATCGCCTAATAAAAAGATTTTATCATTTTTACAGTTTTAATTGTAAGTCAAGTTCGCATAACATTTCCACGATTCATTAAAATGAATAGATTCTCTAATAAAATACCACTTATAAAGTAACCTTTACTAATTAAATACTAAACTAATGGATTTACTAATTAAACACCACTTATAAACCTTTTAATAAAATTCTTTCTAATATTTAAAAAAGTTAATATTTCAACGCACGTTTTATTCATTTATAAATCGACAAGTTACATTAATGCAAAACCTGCAGTATGCGTGTATCTTGAACCAACAGATTTCTGCGCCGACCATAAACCAGGACTTGATCGAAGCATCGCCAGGGACCCGAAGGACCGCGACAAGGACGCGAACCCCCTTGAGGACCCCGACCCTCCCAGCATGATGCAACCCTTCAGTTCTCTTCTCTGTACCCTCGCCAGGGTCCTCAGTCCCTCCCTCAGACAACGCACGGCTAATGTGGACATATTTATCGTCTAGGAATGACGGGAGGGGAATAATTTAGCGGAAGTAGTATTAAAAATTTAGGAAAATTGAATTTTTAAAAAAAAAATATTAATTACAATCACACGTGCGAGAAAGTTCAAGACAAGGTCAAAGGGGTCAACTCGGCTACTGGAAATCTCAACAGGAAACTCTGTTATGAGGAAATCTCGCCTACTGGAAACTCGCCTGTTCATTTACCCGGGGAGGGGGGAGGGGGAGTAGATGTTGAAATTTATTAAAGGGACAAAAATGGAGTATAAAAACACGCTTTTAAATCGTGACAAATATTTGTATTCATTTGATATTCAATTAATGCAAGAAAAAACTACTCTCACAAAAAATCAATAAAAATTATAAGCAAACGAATTGAAAATAACGCAAACAATATTGAACATGCAAAGTCATGTAATTTTATACTACAAAGTCTTATTTTTAAAAGATTCGGTCAGTAAGTTCAATTATCAGATCGCAAAAGTGAGAAAAAAACGATACAAATGAGGTCTACACAGTTACCTATAACACAAGCCAAGTTAAAGCAGTATATTCAATTAAATTTTCTTAAAAAACCTATTTATTGCATAAGAAATAGTTATGAGATAAGATAATCAAACTTGTAAGAGAAATATCAAATATTCTACAATTGTAACTATTATTAAATCATCCATAAATCATTGAATTTATAAATAAATTGCGGTAAAATTTGTTTCATTTTTTGGATTAAGTTTGTTAAAGTTTTTTGATTTAACATTCAAATAATTATAATAACATATTATAAACCAGTGTATACATATTTTTCACTCATTATTCAACATATCTGTATACAATTGTACAATTTCTAAAGAATGAAACGCTAGAAATATATATCAGCTAAATGTAACGTACGTAATAAAGCGGTAGAGTAAATAGACAGTAATAACAAAAGACTCAATTGAACTGTATGACTGACATGGAATAATGTACATAGAACGTCACAGGCTGAGATAATTGAAAATACACGCGACACAGTAAGTCAATCAAATCACAGTAGTTATCTATTAACAGAATGAACACTACATCTAAAATTAGGATTAGATTTAAAATAAAACGTTAAATTACATAACATTCTTGGATAGTTATATTGTACATATTAATAAAGAATATCGTCTGTATTTTCAAATATCACGATATAAATGCGAATTGACAGCAGATTAGACTAGGGTATAATTAAAATATACACATAATTTCTGATAAACTGACACAAATATTGAATATACAAAAAGTTACTAAATTATATCATTATATAATGCAACAACTCTTTTACTCAATCTAACCTTAAATCATATATAAATATATAAATACATATACCGTATATATATATACTACACTACTGGCCAACTATTTACTGACATAGCATAATGCCTTTTCAAATATGACACCTGGCAAACAGTAGACTAACTAATATCTGCACATTATTTTGTAATTTAAATCTAAACATGCCACTATCACAAAAGTAAATGCATATAATATCCACTGAAAATTCTCCGTACAGAAATATAACCATAAATTTGTACCTTTTAAACACCAGGTTCTCGACAAGAGAAAGATGACATATTTTCTAATATATAATCTCGAGCATTCATTTATATTTTTGCAGAGAAAATTTTTCTGTACACTATTTACAACTTTAAATTCTAATTTAATAACCCTAATCTCTTGCTAATTTCTAAACGACAAAACTTTACGATAATTTATCAAATGCAAAATTTATAACTTTCTAAAAGAGGTAAGAACGCGTTACCAAAAAAGCTACCACGCTAATACATAGCGCGCTATCTACAATATCAAGTTGCGTAGCCAAGGGAGAATTATAAAGGTTATAACTCCCTATAATTCACCATAAAAACTTACATTTTTGCACTGTTAAAGGTATTAGTGTTAACCCCCCTGACTAATGATCAAAAATTGAGAGTTAAACTAAAAAATTAAGTATTTTTTTGGACAGAACTTAATGAAATACTGTCTAAGATACTGATACTGACTACGATACTGATACTGGCTACGATATCGTTTCAACGACACAATAATATTATAGATATTGTAGATATCGCGCTAAGATTATGTGTCGCGTCAAATCAGTGCAGTCTAACGAGATCCTCAATATTATCTTTTGGTTGCGTCATATCGTCGGGAAAATAAAGAACTAGATCATCAAATAAACGACTTCGCTTCTTAAAAAATCTCTCGCTAGCGCTAGAGTCACGCAATGACGTTGAAGGCGGAGCAACAGGGGCAGAGTTAGAGGAGGCTGAGCTAGAGGAGATGGGGTTAGAGGGGGAGAGACTAGAGGGAGAGGGGTTAAAGAAAAAGGGAAGGGATCCATCACTGGGACTCGGGTCTTTAAAGAGTAATCTTGGTAACGTCTTAAACTTTATAAAAACAAACAAAATACTATAGAACAATGAAAAATGTAGAACTGTATTAATAGTAAGAGTATTTTAGAAAATGAAATAGACTGAAAATCTATTTAGAAAAATAACGATTAATGAAAGTAGTAATCATGATAAATGATTAAAAAATTTCTTTAATTACTATCTAACTTGATGATCAAAAGCATACATATATATGAAAAGCATATAATCGTCAAATTAAACTTAAGAAAATGATGTTAATTATCGACTGCAAAAATACAACTGCCCTTTTCTTGAGTGGATGTCTGCCAAAATGCTTCAAACTGAACTAACTTTCACAAATATAACTTTCTAAAATCAGGGAGGGACAACTACCCCCACCCCATGCCCCTCCCTTCCCCCCCTGATGAAACATACCTCCTCGTGTTCCTCAGTATTTGTATGATCTACGATAGCGTAGAGATCAGTCTGTAAGTAGCGCAATGCAGCGACAGCATCCACTGCGCTCAGTTCAGCGTAATGATGTTTGCGTATCGCATACTTGCATCTACGCAGTACTTCATGATGCGTCGGACGATGCAACTGAACGACAGAAAGAAAGATTAATAAAATGAAAACAAGAAATAATAAGAAGTCGGGAATATAAAAAAGGAAAGCAGAAGTTTCTTTTATAAAAAAGTAGTTGTCAGAGTTTAAGAGCAAAAAACTGCAACCCAAAGTAACGAAGCTGCAGCCCAACATAATAGGGCTGCAGCTTAATGAAACTAGCCTGCAGCCCAACAAAACAACTAGGCTGCAGCCCAACATAATGGGCTGCAGCCCAATGATGCGGTCGTACAACTTACCCTAAGCAGCCATAGATCGTCTAATCTCATCTTCAGCTGATTGCTTACACCAGGATTACCACCAAATAAATAATGAACCTAAATAGAAGAAGACAAAACAGTTAAAGCAAGAAAGACTAATTTCAGATTCCAGGAAGCGTACATTTGTACATAATCCATACGTATGTACTGATTCGTTAAAATTTGGTTAAATTACACGATGATTTGTTCTAGTAGACGTCATTAAAAACAGATGACGCTATAGTCCAATGAAATAGCTCTAATTGGGCCTTGCAGATTTTTACCGGTATTAGTTAAAATTAGTTAGCTAAAATTAGTTTTCTAGTTAAACAGGCTTCCTGGAACCCGAAATAAGATTGCAAAATGATATAATTTAAACTCGTCATAAAAGATGCAGAGTTAAGATAGAATAAATGTATGAACTAAATACAATAACTAACTAACTAACTACTACTAACTAACTAATAAGCAAACAACAAATAATTAAATAATGAGCTATTAAATGATTTACTTTATTAACGTGATTATAGACAAACTGATGAGCATATCTTGGCACTGGTTCTATGTGCTCCAAACGATTCCAATGCTGTTCACTTGTACTCTCACGACTGTACACGCACGACCTACATCATCATCATCATCATCATCATAGTCATCATCACCATCATTGATCCATTGATTTGACTAATGATTATTTATCAAGACTTATTAGAAAAGTGGTTAGAGAGATGAATTCGGACGCAACAGGTCCAGGTTCAAATCCAGGATAGCTCACTATTTGTCCAACTAGCTGCACCCTTTAGTAAGACGCTTAAATTGACAGCTATGTCCGAGACATCATTCATATAACACTGTAATCCATGACGTTAAACTTAATTTAAATCCATTTTTGTTCCCTTTTTAACTAATAATAACAATAATAACTGATATATTGTAATAATAACAGATTTATTATACAGAATTTAAAGCCAAATAAGAATTAAAATGCGATTTAAAAGTAATAATCATTCACCATTTATTGCTTGCAATGTTATAGATCCAGAGAGAATTTTGCACAGTGTCGACTTTCTCCCTATCCTTACTCAGTCCCTGGAATACAATTAAAGAGAAATTGTAATCAGTTGACTTTCTCCCGACATTAGAAATAATGATAATTTCGTTTTGCTAAAAAATTATGAGTATAATAAAATGCTAATGATGTAAATAAATAATACAGATACTCAATCTCACAATATAACATCAGCACAAAAAGGTTATTTACTGACGCAATATGAACTGAGTGTGTAGAAAACGATTTATGAGTGAATGCTAGTGTTAACCGAGTGATGAGTAAAACAAGTGATGAGTGAATCGAGTGATGAGTGAACCGAGTGATGAGTGAAAGCTTCACGATAAATAATTTTTCTTTAGGAATGACAGGGAAAGCATGAATAAAATTGATTTTTATTCCTAAAAAACTACGCTAAAACACATACGGTTAACATATGAATCTCTTGTAAATCAACGTCTATTGTAGCTCTTTGTGTAAAACCAACCGAAGGTACTAAACAGAAAGGGAACCACTTAAACATTTACAAAAAGAATCCATACATATTTTATAAAATTTCTTTAAGAAATTGTGTAAAAGCACAATTCATACAAAAAATATTCTAAGAACTATACATATAAATGCATGAAATAAAATAATCCAATGAACTATAGATAATATTTCACTATGTAAACAATTGAATAAATATATACTTCTTTTATTTATTTCGTTTATTTAATAAATTAATTAAATAAAGTATTTAAAATCTAAAATAAAACAAATCGCTAATATACAATTGAATATGTATATATAAATAAACACATTTCAATTAATACATTTAATGAATGAATTCAAAAAAGAGTTATAATTTCAAAATTAAAAACAAATGTCATAATAAAATTGTGTCACCTGGCATAACGTCCTTGCATGTGCCATCGTTTATGACACGAATGGCATCATGGTCTATGTCGTAGATAACAAAGTCATTAAGGTAATCTTTATTACGTTGACCAGCGAATATATACAAGCATCTCTGCTTCTAACGCGACATGAAATGAACATAACGCGACGTCAAAATAAGCATAACATGACATACAATAAATGACATACAAATGACATAAAATGAGCATAACATGACATAGAATTAGATATAAAATAAGTGAGTAGAAGTGATTTGAAGTGATTTGAATTGATTTGAAGTGATGTAAAGTGATGCAAAGTGACACAAAGTGATGCAAAGTGACACAAATTGATGCAAAGTGACACGAAGAAGTGACAGACCGAGTGAAAGAGCATAGAATGACCGACTCTAGTCCTCAGCTCTGGCTCATCATTCCTCAACTTAAGCCAGGTCCCAGTAGGAATATGATAAGAGTACAGGCCACTAAAAGTAGGCCCCAGGGCCTCTATCTCTGACCCCTCCCCCTCGCCCACTGCATTGCTGTCAATCAAACAACGTCTATACAATTTACAAACTGTGGCAGAGAGCTTCATTCAAATATTTACATCATAAAACTCAAATAAGCATTAACGTAGCATTACGCTGTGTGAGCTATCAACTTAATACTCAGCACTACAATTCATTCAATAACCCTAACCCTAATCCTAAACATAACCCTAACTTTAATCCTAACCTTAACCCAAATCATAACCCAAACCTCACCCTAAAAATTACTTATCGGGGCCGATTAATCAGGGGTGTTTTGATGCATCAAGCAAAAAAATAAATGTAAAAAATTCAAATAATTAGTAATTAGCTAACATAGCATACCTGACTAAAACCCTCCCACCAAACACATAAATGGTCCTAGAGTCCGGGTCAACGACCATTTGATGGTCAAATATGAGGGCTGGACCCCCCATAGCCTGAGTGTCATCTGTGATCAGTGTCCACTTGGCACTCTCTATGTCATACACGTGGAAGTCACTCTGTGACATATAAATAAGTATCATAATTAATCTACCAATACTTTGTGGTACAGTCTAGGCTCGTTATATTTATTATTTCTCTAACTTGCTGCACCCTTAGTAAGACGCTTAAATTGACAGCTACGTCTTCGACATCGTTCATATAACACGGTAATCCAGTAATTAAACGTAACCTTAACCATAAACCAAATCCCTATCCTTGTAAAAATACGAGAATAAATAAATCTGCAAATATCCAAAATGCCGCTAAAATCAACGTTATCTAAAATGGCTCACGCGCAGATTAGCTGGCGTACGTAGTGACGTATCGAGGTAGCGTCCCAAAGTAAAGATTTGCTTGCGTGACTCGTCTATACACATCTTATGACACGAGCGCCGACTGGGGCCCCCCTATGACACAATGACAACAAGTTATCATAAAAAACATCCAGACAAATTGACCCAGACTATAATTTCAAACCTTGCCTTAACTTAAGGTTAAGGTTATGATTTACGTAAGGGCTAGGATTGAAGTTACGATTAGTGCTAAGGTTAGTTACGATTAGGGTTAACGAATTCGGGGCTGATTTGTCGGGGTACCATGTACTATAAATTAAATATCTAATATAAAACGCATAGAAAAAAACTCGTATAATACAAGAGATAATACAATAACTCTTATAGTAAAAGAAAGAGTCTTATACTTGTTCCGCGGTGTTTCTAGACAAACAAGTCCAGCGTTTGTTTGTCGCATTATACGACCAGAAATCAGCCAAGTCTTTACTGCCGTCCCACCCACCAAATAAATACAAGACATCTGGAATATCGCGTCAAATCAACCAAAGTTAAATACTCTCAATATAATTCACTAAATGATCAGAGAATTAATCAATTATAAATAAATTAAAAATGAAAAATTAGAAATTAATTCATTTAACTGCACGATAGATTAGTTCAGCTATTTTTATAATATATTTTTGTTATCTATCTCACACACTCTCTCACACACTCTACCTATATCAAACACACTCTCTATCTCACACACTCTCCCTATCTATCGCACACTCTCTCCATCACACACACTCTTTCTCTAACACACTCCCCATACACTCTCCTACCTGACTGTATATCTATACACATCTGATGTCCACCTCTCATCCCAGGTCTCAGATCACCAATTGTACATCCACTTCCTACATCTACACCTACATCATCATCACTTAAACATCATCATCATCATCATCATCATCATCATCATCATCATCATCATCACTAAATCATCATTACCTCATCATATTTATCACATAATCGCACAATATATTTATCCATAGACAGAAAATGAATATGCAATATAAAATGAAACTTTATCAGAAAGAGTGATAACAAATTTTATTATAAATAGATAAACTCTGGAATTTCCCCCCGCAGGGTTATTACCAGCATATAATAATACTGATACCTTGATAAGCAGGATTGATATGAGTCCACTGAGTTTTATAATCTTGCTGTCCAATAAACGAGTCAAATAAACCGTCTAAAACAAGTAAACCGTTTATTCTCACCTAGGCTTTCCAATGATACATTACTCCGACAATAAAATCTAATTATTGACATAAAATCATTTAATTGTCTATAGGATTAAATACTAAATGCCATATAGTTTAAATCCATGAATTAATACGATTGCAATCATCAAATCTTAAAAAGTAATGAGATTTTTTTAAATTCAGAAACAGAACCTTTCACAGCATTCTCAATTTCTGTTTCCCCTGCTTCAAAATTACCATCAGCCACCTAATAAATAAGATATAAAAATAAAGCAATAAATCAGATTTTACTTGAATATTTACATTTAATTCATAGCAATTAGTTACAAGTACTAAATGTACAACAAGGTCTGTAAAAACGAAGTCATTTTACGAATGTCTTTATAAGTATAAAGGATCAATAATGCACACAGCATAATTCTCCATTCAATGAACTGAACGACAAAAACATTATTTCAATAATTTTTACATTGCTTTTACACATTTTTTACTATTCAATATTTAAATTGGGATATCCATCCATCTTATTTATATATACGAATATTTATTTACATTTTATCAATCAATTTAAAATGCAATTATCTCTGAAACTTTATACTAATTCTAAATTAAGCGCAGTCAATCTAAACGTAGCTACTCACAAGTAGTTGATGTAGCCGTGTAAGTGTAGGGTGCTCCAACGTTACCTTCGTACGTTTCTGTAGCGCGCTGTAGGCCTCAGTGTAGTTATGCTGTCGAAAATGTTTGAGACAAAGTCTTATAGTCTCTCTCTCTCGAAACTACAAAAAATGTAACTTCGTTTAATTATAACAAGATTTTAAGATATATTACACGATATAAAGTTGTCAATTAATATATAAATCTATATATAAACAAGTAAATCGTCAAAAATACACAAAGTACAATATCTGTAAACAAATTAAAACATTACATACAAGTTTAATTAATTTGAAAAACAATTATAAATTAATTAATTTAATTAATTTAATAAATAAAATGTCGATAAATAAACCAACAAATCATAATAACAAATAATTATAATTGCAATATCTGTTTACAAGCAAATTAAAACATTACATATAATTGATTAGAATATATGATTATAAATTAATTAATTAAATTACTTAAATAAATTATCTTAAATTACTTCGTGATAATAGGTCATATATTGTTTAACGATCTTAGAATCATCGATGCCTTTAAGTTGAACAAACCAAATGCTGAAATTAAAGCTGGGCCCCCACGACTGCATAGGCACTAGGCAAATAAAAAATATATCTCTATCGTCACATCAGCACAAATAGAACTTTTATTTTTGTTCAATAAAATATATATATAGCGGTCACGGAGTTTAATTATTTTATCTGTAACTTAATGTCACATCAGCGCAATAAGATTATATTTCAAATTAAATGCATATATAGTAGAAAGACAGATTAATCACAATTTATTTATCGATTTATTTCACATCGCAGCACAAAAATGATAGCAAGTAATGGATAATGAACTAGATGTGCATTAATCAGTCATGAATGAACTTATAAATAAATAAATACAAATTTAAATAAATGAATACTCGACAAATGAATACAAATTGAATACATATTGCTGGATTCAATTTTGAAATGATTTTTCATTACCAATTTTGATATAATTACAAGGAAAGTATTTTTCTTCTATTTTGTGTCTCAGTTCAAATTCTTCCTCTATACTGTCATTCTTTAATCCACTAAAAATAAAAACAAAAATATATATTACTTAAGAACACACACAGTACAATGCTATATTCAATGAAACACCTGGCCGTAATATCAACACATTTCAGTATTATATAATTTCAATTTCAAACTTTAAATACAACAGGACTTGAACACTGGACCCAAAGATTAGTAGACAGACTGCAAGCTGCGATAGCCATCTATACGTCACATCAGCACAAAAAGGTGACATTATGAGTGCGAAGGAACCAAAGTGACGAGTGAAAGCTTCACTCTTGTCAAAGCCCGATAGAGAAGTGGTTAGAGTATTGGATTCAAAATTAATAGTTTTAGGTTTGAATCCCGGATATCTCATGATTTTCTCTGCACCCTTTAGTAAGACGCCTAAATTGACATCTACATCTTCGACATCGGTCATATAATACGATAATCCAGACGTTAAACGTAACCTTAACATTATACCAGTACAATTTTTCAAAATGACAGCGCAAGCAAATATGAAGCAATAACTTATTTTTATAACTCAATTTTGATTTTATTTATAGTAAAATACACGTTAAATATTCAAATCAAAGATTAAAAAACTTTACAATAACCTGTCAAGAAGTTCAATAAGACAGTTTTCAGAAAGACCTCCGAGTACTTTAAGTTTCTTAACGTTACAAACGTGAGTCTTTTCATATTTACCAAATAAAATATTTGTTACAATGGCAGGCTTGTTAAGTCTTAGAAGTAGAAACTGTAGGAAAAGAAATAAAGAAATTAAATCAGTCGTAAAGTTTAACGTTTGTTTAATAGTCGAGGGATAATGTCGCAAATGTCACTCAATATCAGGAAAGACTACACATTAATAAACAATATGAAGCTGGCTTAATAATTATAAGTAATGTTATTTAACGATAAGACTACACTATAGACAGCTTAATTAATTAATTAATGCTTAATTGGTAAGTAAATAATTAATTATCGTACTTGCGGTGGTTGGTTGGAGTTAGAGGACCAGCGGGACGCTTGATCCTTCGGTTTATTCACTAAAATATTCCTAAAAACAGCAAAAACGTAAAACTATACTACGTTCAAATCTCTCGTACACATTTACAAGGCCGTAATAGAATTACTCAAAATTCAAAGTATAACTTTTTGTTAATAATTTTAACAAGTATTGCAAATAAAAATTTTGTTGAAAAAATTATACGAATATAAAAAAGAAAATCTTATAATTAGGAAAAAAACCCGCTTTACAAATATTTAAAAGGGTCATATATATTTTATGCAATATCTAATTTACAGTGAAATGTTAATTACATTTTTATTAAATTGCAATTGCAATTATTAAAAACAATTGCACGCCCCTTTTAAATTTAAGTCCCGCCCCTATGATTTAAGCCCCGCCCCTAGGACTTAAGCCCCGCCTACCCAGGCAGATAATTAGACGAGAAGCTAGAATAGCCAGCGATCTCAAACTGAAGCAATTTTACAGCCATTACGACTAAAAGTCTAATCTACTGCATCATTTTAATAGTTATTTTTATCCGCGAATGAGATTACGCGTGATAGCCAATTAAAGGTGTTATAAGAATTTTGTTAGTAGAATAGATTTATTATTTTAAACAGAAGTATGCCTACTAAGGAATGACATAAGTAAGGATTTATTGAAAGTGTTTTTAAGACAAACTTGTACATTTGAATTAATTATGTACAAATTTGTGAGTGTGAAAAATTCTCCACTAGCCAATCTGTCGCTCTATTTCATCCATTGAGCACTACAATTAACTTTTAAATAAATACCACCCCCCCGCTCATTATTGTAAAATTTAATTTCACGAGTACCAGCAATTCTCAGCCCTTCCCCCCTATAATAGTAGTTTAGAAAATAGATTTTTAAAACCAGTTTTCATAATTATGAATAACATATGTCACACCATGATTTCAAATATTTAATTATGAATATTATGAATTTGTAATGAAATTACATAATATTGATTTTAAATTAAAAACCAATGTCATCGAACTATTTTATAAGTCTAAATAAACCCTAACCCATGGTTATGGTTAAAAGTTTAACCCTAACCCTATTCTTCCTAACATTTTACTACTAAAAAACAATGTTACAAAAACTTACAATTCATTTCACAATTACAATTTTAATTTTAATTACAATTTTTAAATCCTTATTTTTTATTCTTAACCCAAACGAAATAATCGCATCTAGCCTCCGGGTTGGTTTTATGTCCCTGGGGCTTACAGCAGACCCAAAATTGGCGCCCCTTATTGACCCCCTCCTTTTTTACATCCCTTAAAACGCAGGGCTCATTGTGCCCCTTGCACAGGGGGGCCTGCGGGGGCCCACTTAACATTTTCTGCCACGTGTTGGCTACGTTTGTACTTTCTGTTATTTTTGGCGTTATTTTAATGGAATTTGGCGATTTTAAATTTAATGTAGATTGTTTTTGAGCGAGTAAGTCTGAAGTTTTTTTGGCGGTTAAATCGGGTGACTTATTTTTAGATAAGCCTAATTTGTTGACATTAAGTAAATTATTATCGCTAGATAATTGTCCTACATTTCTAGATGACATTAAATTATCACCGGATAATAAATTGTCATGTGATAATTCTTTATTTAATATCGCATCTGATAATTCTTTCTCAAAAGTTTGTTTCAATTCAATAGATGGCGTAATGTGATTTAAATCTTGCTCCATTTTGTGAGTCACTTTGGAGTCTAATTTAGAGCCAATGGAATCATCCAACTCTCCAGTTGACTCTGAAATTTTCTTCTTTGAAAAGAAATTTAACAAATTCCCTTGTTTTCCGTTCGTTTCAAATTTACATTTCTTCGCAAATTTAGCATTTTCCGATAGAGATCTTTTACCTAACTCCTTGTTCATGTTCTTCTTTCCCTCCTCCGCATATTTTACGTCTTGAGACTCGTTTAATTGTTCTACGATAATCTCATTAACTTTTTCTCTTTCCTCTAAAATGCTCGGATTTGATTGGCCTGTGTTTATATCAACGGAATCGGATGATTGGCTACTAGATATTGTCTCTGCGGAATCTAATTCGTGACTACTAGTAACACCACTCGCTGAATGAACATTAGATGATCCCGAATTATTTGCCGCAATTTCACTAGTCTTTGATTGGCTACTGGATTCTATACTACCTTCTGATTGGCTCCCAGAAACTATACTAATCCCCGATTGGCTAGTCGTTGTGATATTTAGTTTCGACTGGTTATCATTTTTGTTTTTCCCGTTTATTGGTTCCACCCCCCGGTTTATTTTTGTAAAAAATCCCGAAAGTTTTTGCTGCCTCCCCCCAAATTCTGGAAAATATTTGGTGCACAAAGACGGGCATTTCTTGCACGCAATTACGACGCAATTAAATATTGCGCGCACGGGACAATGATCTGAACCTTGCACCTTGCAAATAGCAACAAACAAATAAATATATAATAACAATAATAATAATAATAAAAATAATAATAATAATGATAATAAATAAAATATATTCACTGAACTATACA
This sequence comes from Oconnorella tubifera, assembly GCA_034700105.1. Taxonomy (NCBI): domain Eukaryota; kingdom Metazoa; phylum Annelida; class Clitellata; order Enchytraeida; family Enchytraeidae; genus Oconnorella; species Oconnorella tubifera. Next base: position 2,149 of record JAQIXG010002040.1, on the reverse strand, counting down.
GTAAATACAAACAATAAGATATGAAATAATACAATTTCAGTTATATGATCAATCAAATCATATAAATTAATCAATCACCAATCATGTTAATCGATAATATAAATCATAAATCTTCACATATAAACTCTGCAGAAGGGACTCCACCCCCACCCCCCTCATAATAAGTCTGCCACTATGATATTTATTTTACAAAATTTTTCACAATTTCTCTTTATTATACCAAATAAGAACAGAGAATCAGACATACAACCAAACATACAACCAAAAACATAACCAAACACATTTACATTTTAATAACAAATGACCTACTACCATACCTCTGGCATGATGCAGCACTCGGCAAGTGCCGTCCTTGCCAGCTCTTGATCTGCAAGAATATAATCAAGTCTACAGCCGTAGTTAGTAGCGCGTGCACCGGTGACCGTGCACCAGTTTGTGAATGCGTTTGTTTCACTGCGGTGCAACAGTCTAAACGCGTCAATAAACAGCGCAGAGGAGGGGGTAGACTGAGAGGGAGATGGAATGAAGGAGGATGGGAGGGAAGGGGAAGAGTCTAAATCAAGTAATATGGAATCCATCCATTGTCTACCCGGGTTGGCGTAAAATTCCTGGAGGAAAATTTTCATTAAATTTTCAGCGATAGATCAAAAAACTTGCTAAAAATGCAAAATAAATACTAACAATAATATTTAGAAATGTTAAAGTTGTCTAATAGTTACAGTAGAATTTTAAAAGAGATAATTATTTTATAAAGTAACACAAGTGATATCATTGAAGAATATCACTTGCTGATATAAGTCAATATTTGATTTATATCAGCGTATGAAAAATTTATAATATGAAAACTGTAATATAATAATTTACTTTTAATATAAGTTACGATAGTATTAAAGCAAATTCTAGTAACGATTTATTAGAAGCAATTTCCTTAAATAAGTCTGGATTACAATAACTAAATAATCAATGAAAAACAATGACCTCATCTATGTCTGGATTTTAATAATAAAAATACTTAATTATAATATAAAATTATAACCTAATCTATGTCTGGATTGCAATAATAAAAATATTTTACTTAAATATAGAAATGAATAACCTCATCAGTGTCTGGATTACAGTGATCTATAGTCTTATGTGATGTATTGAGATCTCCTAGTATAATAACGTGTCTAACAACAGAAATATTACAAAACTTTTTACGTTTCTTGAAATAAAAATAAATGAAATATTAACTCTTTTTTTAAATCACTAAATGGACATACGCATAGAGACACAGACAGACAAACAGAGAAATAAGCTGACAGAGACAAACAGTAAGACAGACAGACATACAGACAGTAAGACAGACAGATGTGCATACACAGAAAGATATAATATTAATTATTAAAATTTGAATAATAGGTAATTTGTTACATAAGGAAAAAAATATGATTTTTTTTGACCAAGAATCAAACCCCCTACCTTCCTTGTTTGATCAATTCCTGAGCACGTATTTGCAGAAGTTTATAGAAACTCATCTTATAAGAAAGACGTTCAGGTTTTTCAGGGTCCGCCCGGGGGCAGTACACATTTATTATCACCAAAAATTTCACCTCCCCCTCCCCAATTCTGAAAAATAAAAATTAAATAAAAATTAAAATACTCTTGGTTCTTAAAAATTACATTTAAAAAAAAAAAATATTAAATAAAATTAAATAGATATCTAACAATTTAACAATTAAATAGTTAAAGCCTTAACTATTAGGATTATAAATAGGGATAAATAGGGTTTAAAGAACATATTTATGAAAAAATCAATAATTGGTATCAAATAATTGGAATTATTAATAGAAATTTTAAAAATTTAAATAAGTTTTCTTTCTTAACAATCTATAAGAGCATGGTTAGGAGCCATCTTGAATTTGCTAATGCTATTTGGCATCCTTATAAAAACGGATTAATTAAAGACATTGAAAAAGTCCAGAAACATGCCACTAAGCTAGTTAATGGTATTCAAAATAAATCTTATAAAGAACGCTTACAATATTTAAAACTGCCGACTTAAATTTCGAAGAAATAGGGGTGATAGGATTAAAGTTTTTAAAATTCTTAATGTCTACTATGATGCATTGGTGGTACCAACATTACATAAAAGTGAAAACATCAGGAC
>JAQIXG010002039.1:0-19042 GCA_034700105.1 Oconnorella tubifera | reverse complement strand
CAATTAAACATAATATTACGTGCCACACAGGAAAGGGGTTAAATCAGTCAGTTAATAATAAATATAAATAATACGTATAATAATAAATAACATTAATAATTATTAATAATAACATTAATAATTATAGAAAAATGTAAATAATAATAATTATAATATATTAGATGTAAACCAACCGCAATCTGTCACTTAATGTGAAATAAATGAAAATAGCTTTAATCTCTAATAAGAATATCTTTCGTCTTCATTTAATATTTACCGTATTCTCACAAATATAACCCTTATATTTATACAAGATTTACATCCCCGCACTCTCCCCCTGAATAGTATATTCGTGTGCAGATTATATTCGTGAAAATACAATAGTATCTATACTCTCAACCTATTGATTTAACTACGTTCCATTACCACAGAAAGTTCCCTAATTGCCCTCCCTGCTCCCTCGCTGCGCCCCTGGGTCTCCCTGTACTCAGCAACCATCTGAGCAGAGTATCCAGCCCCTCCTTGATGCTCTCGTCGCGCCGTATACAATCATGGTACCCCTCTCTCAGGTCTAACGCAATATTGTCCGTCTGGGACTGATTGCTGGATACCGACTGAAGGGTAAAACCAAATAAAACTCTTTTATTTAGCAGGACTCCTTAGTCCTTAGTATAAATTAAAATTATTATCAATAACAAGAATTTACTTATTAAGCGAGAGATACTACTAAATTTCACGAAGACGCCCTGGCTCACCTATCATTCGTAATAAACAACCGCCCCAAACATAATCAACCATAATAATAACCACTTTACTATAAAACTAACGACTGGATATTACAAACATAATGTTCAGAAATAGCTGCCAAATAAAGTGTCTCATTAAAGGGGGCAGCATTTTAGCGATATAGTGAGCTCCAAAGGGATGTAACCCAAATTTCTATATCAGTTTAGATTATTGTGCTCCACAACTAGGGCTGTTAATGGATGCCCGGGTACCGCCCAACGCTAACTACCAAAGTAATGAAATCAGACATTGGGTACTGGACTTGTGCAAAAAAGTAGATTGACATATATTTTGAGTAACTAAAATGACATTATCTTAATGTCATTCTAGATTGAACGTCATTCTATATTGGATATCATTCTAAGTGACATTCTATATTGCATGTCAATCTATACTGGACATTCAATTTCAAGTAAAATTGATATATATTTCAGTAAATAGAATGACATTTAGCTAAGAAAATGACATTATTTGACAGAAAAGGGACAATACCTCCAATTCCTAACAAAAGCGGGTGACAACCTGAAACACATCATTATCTACTTTCAGCAAAGTATCTTTGGATCCCTCCGGTACCCGGGTATATTTAAATTTTGACATCTCTATCTATAACATAACCAAGCACTGACTCGATGTGACACTCACACCAGCATACCTACTTCACTGACACAATCCTTGTTCCTTGTTCTTGGATCTATAAAGTAACGCAGTTCAGAACAGTCGCAATGAAAGGCGCGTTGAGCGTCTAGAGAGAAGCTGCCTATCTCACGAGGCTCTCTGTAGTAAGGGAAAGCACCACTGAGATCATGGGGGAAGGGTACGTGGAATGCACGATGCTTCTTATGAGGATCTGTGCGTTCAGTTAACAAACACCATTTTGTAAAATATATATAAAGATTGCAAACTTCATATATTTAAATTGACGTGGCTTATCAAAACGACCCCAAATAATCGTCCCCAACTTTTACTTGTTAGGGTTAGGGTTGTGATTAGGATTAGAATTAGGTTTCGGGTTAGGTGTAGGACAGAAGTTAGGAATAGTTCTAGGGTTAGAGTCAAAATTTGTGTTAGTTAAGGTTATGGTTATTAAATGAAATTAATGGGAGCGATTTGTCGACTTAATGTATCGGGGCCATTTTGTCAGGGTACTCTTAATTGATGATTAAGAAAATCTGCTAAAGTTAAATTTGTAAAAACTGTAATGGCTAAAGAAACTATTAAATTAAATTTCATCTGTAAAAAGACGTTTCAGAAAGTATATAGCAAGAAATCTGCACATTTGTAGAAAACAAGTTTAACAACTTATTTTCGTACACAAATTTTACTAAATAGTTTATATAATTTAACAGTGTACAGCTATAAATAAATAAATTGAATATATTAATAAATGAATAAAATAACAAAGAATCAAAAAATTTGGGTGACAACGTTAAACATTCAAAATTAAAACAGTTAAAAAGTGTCTTGGGAAACTGTCCCAAAAGTTTTACTTAGTACAATTTAAAAGTTATATATTGTTTCTTTTTAAACAACCAAGAACCATCTTCACTTCCCTTAAAAAGATGGTCTGAAAAATCACCGCATAAAACACTATAAACTACCAAATATCATCACTTAAAAAACAGCAAGATATCAAAAATCACCAGCACCTCCTGAAGAAAATCATCAAAAAAAAGCCGTTGATCATACAAACAAAAACGAAGGTCAACACCTGTTAGAACTATCAAGGGTTTAATCATAATTTTTAGCTTAGAGTCAACTTCCATTACATATAGTAAATGACAGAATATGATGGCAATAAAGAAACAGAAATTATATAACAAATAAAGACATTAGTTAAATGTAAAGCCAATATATACCTTGACAAGTGTCGCTGCAATGAGATCTTTTCATTTCTATGAGATTACAATATGTCTATGCATGTAATGGAAAGCTCTAAAAAATAAATCACAAACATATTTAAGATTCTATTTTAAAAATCTTCCATACAATCAAAATACTTGTTATTGGAATATTTCACTAGTCATAAATCTATAAGGGGGGGGGATGAAAGGGGAGTAAATATTATAATTACATATTTAGAAGAATGTTGTAGATAATTATTAGTTATCGATAATCTTCCACTTTAGCGTGCCAAATTAATTTCGATACTATTAAAGCGTTCTACATAAGTAATGGACTGCGTAAATGTATTTAATGATACTTCTATAAAGAGCTACTGTCTAAATGCATATTAAGCATTATTAACTACACATGCTACGAAATTGTTAAAAAATCTTGTAATGAAAACGATTACGAAACACAAATTCGTGTAAATAAGATGGGAATAACAAATTCGTGTAAATAAGATGGGAATAACAAATTCGTGTAAATAAGATGGGAATAACAAATTCATGTAAATAATTGTAAAATTGTTAAAAGTCGTCAGCACAGAATGAAAATAACAAACATTGAATATATATATAAATACCTGAATTACATATAATAGTATCGAAAATAATTTGTGACGCTAAAGTGGAAGATTACCTAGTTATCTACTCACTATAAAAAAGAACCTAATGGAATATTGCTAAGCCTATAATTTACTGAACAAAAGCAATGTATTTAAATTTTAGCTTAATTGTAATTTTTGATGAAATTTTAACCGCAAAAAATAGAGAAATTGAATAAATAAAAAGTATGACACCGGAATTCAATTCATGACAATATTTAAAGTACTTCCGGTATTTTCCAATAAATAAATTGTAAGTTTTGATTACAGTTTCTTCAAATATCGCTGAATACAAATGATGAAGGAATAATATTTTCGTTTAATATACATCAAAACTTCATCCGGTTCCCTCCAATTGTAACTTTGACCCGAATCCTAAATGAGGCGCGAAACCGAATGAAATTCAAATTTTAAATAAAATTTGTTTATTTTAACTTAGTCAAATCAAAACATCGGGTTTGCTTAAAAATTAAAATCGTAAATTTTTAAACGGTCTGACTACTATAGGCTGTATTCGTTTTTGAAGATTATTTCTGTTTATCCGGTTCGCTGTTCGTAAATGAGATTAATCCACTAAATTATTCATGAAGCTGCTGCAGCTGCTGAGTTTGTTTACATAATTATGATGAAAGTAGAATGGATATGGGTCAATATTAGATAACTGGACTTTTTCGAGTTTAAACAAAAAATTTAATTTTTGTTTTTTTATTTTAAAAATTATAAACTAACATCAAAGCATAATATTTCTTTACTCAATAATGCCATCAGCAGTGCAAATGTGTCTAAATTTAAATATTTATAATAATTTTAAATGTACCACCCCCCCATGCTACGTCACTACCGTAACAGCTTTTGAATAACTCACAAAACAGACAAATATATGCAATATACATAAACTTTTTTATAGACGGGTACCTTAAAAGGCATTTCATTAGAATACATTAAATGAACCTAAGAATACAATCAAAGATTTAAAGCTAAAAAAATCATATATCTTGAATAAAGAAAAAATATAGATTTCTTAATTCTAATTTATTCTGAGAAAAACACAGGTACTAGATAAACTTTACATGCTACCCATATTCCAACAATACTATAATCAGACATATGCTTCAAAAATTGAATATCAGCTATAATGGCTTTAAATTAAATTATTTTTCATTAAATTAATTTACGTTACGGTAGTGACAGTCCTGTTACGGTAGTGACGGTCTTGTTACGGTAGTGACATTTATCTATAAAATGTGGACATGTAGACTACTAAATAGTAATTATGCAGTTTATGAGATTATTGTTATGCGTACAAATAACATACATTGTATTAAAATACACGATGCACCAGAAATGTATAAAAACGAAGAACAGAGCGCATTGTAAACATTGGTTACCAAAAGAATAATCAGTCAAGAAGCTGATTATAAAGAAATGATGTGGGTCACTGTAAATGATGTTCATGACTGGGCTACAAACCATTCATAGCAAAACTAGAGATACTGGTGAAAGCGCAAAAGACTAAAATTCATACAAACCATGTAATAAACTGTCACAGACTTACTACGGTTAATACTAAATAACGTCAGTAGTCTATGCAATTTAAGTCTAAACTGCCAGCGTCTTTTCTATAATGTCCGGCATTTTGATGTTCACCTGAACATGATGAGTGCCGATTGGCAGTGGTTCTGTTATAAGAGACACAAACATGTCACGACTGTACCACAGACGGTCCTCTATAGATGGCCTAAAACATCGATTATGGCCAATGCGGTGCATCACCTTAACCTCGAGACTCCAGTCAATAGGATCAAAGTTGACAATGATGCCTGGGTATGGAGTGTTGTCATGTAGCACCACACACCACTTCCCAATGTCAGTTTCACATGGTTCATCAAGAGGGATGATCGCTAATGGGTGCAAACTTTGTTGAGCTGCGTCAGGTATGGGATCAACGGTTTTGTTTAGGTTTGGCTCGAACGGATGTAGCATCGACGATTTGAGTACTCGATCCAGATGACTGTATGGAGGATGTAAATTGTGTCATTTCTATAGAAGTAATCAGAACAAGAGAACAAAAATATAACAGAGTAGACCAACATGTACTAGTTGATTATGTTGGATAAATCAATAAAACTACTAAGTTTTGTATGGAAGTTGTAAATTGTGTCATTTCGATAAGAAGTAAACAGAACAACACAACTATAAATCTAGAATTTATAGTTGTGTTGTCAGTGCAATAATTCAGCAAAAATGCTCCGTTATGTGAGCAGTTTTGGTGAAGGGTTACAGTTACGGCAGCTGTGGTTACGGCTAGTGTGGTTATATCGCCGTACGGCGTACACTGGATCATTGCTGTATGTTTTAATAAAACTGAAATAAATTATATTCACACTACTTCAAGGCTCATGCATTTATCAGCAATACACACAAATTTTAGAACTAAATAAATTATTACAAATAATTAAAATAGTATAGCTACCAGGGTTGAAGCAGGAACATGGATGAAGTTTATCAAGTTCATTTGTGCAGTAGCAGCTCAAGATTCTATGCGATAACTTTCCAACGCCAACAGTAAATGTCTGATGAATTTTCATAGTACCGCAGATTGTGCTGATATTTGATGGAAGTACGTCATCGATTGTTAAAACTGCACTTGGCTCGACGAGAAACAACTTTATTCCAGAGCGTTGCTCACTTAATTTCATAAAGACAGCATTCGCATCAGGCAGATCAACACCGTGTGCAACTAGCTTATCATGCCATCAGCGGCTCCTTTGCCATGTCCCGCCTCCAGATAATCCCATGAAGCGAGTTTCAGAGAGGAAGGTGAGTATTTGTAAACGAGATGTGAAAATAACCAGAAGTTGTTCTTGCATCTATACTGAGTGGCTGGACTGTCACTGACAAATCTGATTATTTCTACATCTGGTATCGCTTGAGATACCCAATTAAGGACTGGTTTCATAAATGACCATATTGCGCATGGATCGTGGCGTAACGATGAGGTTATCGTTGCAAAAGGTAGAGTTGAGTAGCCGTGTATGCCACCCCATTATGCAAAGTCACTTGATTTCTAGACGCACCAAAATGCATGGATTGGATTTCACTTGCTAGCTTGCACACGTAATTTTCAGTGAAATCAATATGCAGGACGGTTTCTCTTTGACCAATTTTCTGCTTCATGGAACGAATCATAGAGTATTGATGCTTTATATTATAGAAATGCTTCATTCCTTTGCTGGTCATCTCTTGCGTAAATTCATCTTGAAGCTGTTGAAGATTTCCCTCTTCTTCCATCTTCTTTGTAACTTTGACTGTGAATTCATCTTTCTTTGTTTTCGAGTCTCTAACTCTAGTTTCGGTGACAACTTTCCATGTAAACCAAGACACTCTCTTAGCCATATCAACCTCTTCCGGTAAATTCAGCTTCTTATCTATGCACAGTTTGCACTCTCTGTACATGCAATCCTTTTGACCGTCTTCTTCACAGCACACCATCTGCGAGATATCAAACAATCTACTTGACCCCAATAATCCTTCGATATGTAATTTATAAGCTTTCAGTTGTAAATTGTCATATGTTTTGCATAGACATGTGTCTCGAGCTTCAACCGATTGTTGGACAACATAGAAGGGACGCATTCTGGCGAATGTCGAGTATGAGTTTATATATAGTGTTTTCTGCTAGAAACTTGATGTGAAGATTTTTGCTGGAATCCATCATAATTCTTTTTTGCCTTTTTAACTTTATGCCTTGTAACTGTATCCTTTTTTCCAGCAGTTTGAAAACTGTTATCATCCCATTCATAAAACCGCTTTATGTCTGTAATCATTGTCTCTGCTACAGCAATGGATCGGTGCTTTCTTATGTAGTTATCTCTTTTGCGTCTGCACTATTTTTATTTGCTCTCAAGCGTTTTTCGCTGCACCCGAATTGCTTAACCATGTTCTGAACTCTGTACTTGTGTAACACATGCCCTGTTAGAACTCTGGTCAACATCTGCTTAGCTCTGTATCCCTTTGTACTTTTTAATCGATCTCCTAAATCTTTGACTGGAGATTTAACATGAGAGCCAATGAGCTGCTGCCTGACTTTGGTTCCTTGTGAGTTGCTTGTAGACACCTTTTGGCCCGTCTCTCCCGTTTTCGAATTTTTTCATAATTTCTCTTGACCTTCTTCAATTCCATCTCCAACTTTGCAATTTGCTTGTAAGCCTTTGCTCTGTCTCTGCGCACCTTTTTTCGACCTGGTTTACTTTCTGACATAGTTCTAGGGCTTGTTTCTGCGCTATCGTCAAGCATCACTGATGATGTTGACGTCTCAGTTTTTGTGCGATTTCTATGAGTCTGTTGTCGTAGTCACCACATTTTCCGTTGTCGTCTCAGTTCTCTTTCAGACATGTCGTTGACTAGTTTAAGCTGTTTATTCTCCTTTCTCATTTTATACCTAACTTTCTCTCTACTTAAGTAAATACAATAGGTATTATTAATTAGACATTGTCCCCACTAATTTGTTTATTGAATAGATAATGATATGACGTATTACAAATGAAATATGATCATTTTAATTACGTAATAATTTATGTACAATAATGCAACCAAAGAAAATGATTTTTTTTTATAAAATTAAAATAATCACAAAACTGTAACAAAAGATAAATATTATTTAATGTAATTAAAATACAATAAACTGACAATATATCAAATGCATGTAATTTAACTATATAAATTTTAAAAATTATTGAATAGAGTCACACATTTATTAAAGTATATACAAGACAGTAAATGCAATAGCTAATATTAATTAGTCATTGTCCCCACAACAGCCAGAGCATTCCCTCTCTATATTGCGATGTCGAGTCTCTGCATATAAAGAAAGCAGACGATCTCTGATCTTCTTTGATGCGAGAGATTCGTTCACTGATCTCAGCTGCCCGAGCAGCTGACCCGCCGCCAATGAAGATTTGTAAAGGTGCGAGGGGGCCAGTGTATCCGGACAGGTGAAATCACACATGAGATACTTGCCGGTGCACGACGGATCAAGTGTGGCACCATCAGGACGCTTACTGTCACTGTGCAGTAAATGACACGACTCCAACTCTGCGTGTGTCTCTGCTGACCTGATGGCACGAATCAGAACGTCGTTTGCCAGTGCGTGACGGCGATGACGTCCAGCGCTGCACTTACATGCCAACCCATGGTGACCATTTTCTTGAACTTCAGCGCCGCAAACGCAACGATGGGGACGCACAAGTGGGGCACTTAGACGCAGCCCTACAGCAACACGAAGTTCACCATTAGCAAGATGAAAGAAGACGAAGGAGTAAGTCATGTGCTGATGGCAGAGAGGAAAATTTTTTGGATGGAGCAATATCAGTCATACAACGTATTCCTATACCTCCCCAACGCACTGGCAAGGTAGACTAAAGCTGAAACATGAACATTGGTGTCCAGCTTTATTTTTATAATTGCTGAGAGCACTCCTTGCAACTCAGCATCTTCTGTGATCAGCAACTGAAGGCATGGCGCTGTCCGAAGAAGATATTGAAGATGAGGCACAGCGAAGATGGATTTCAGGAGAAAGATTGCTTCGTGTGCAGAAAGGCGTTGCAGTCTGGGAAGCACTCTTATTAAATCATTACGGCGATCCAGAAGAGCAGAATCAACACCTTGGGTATGAAGAGGGGAACCAAGTAGAGAGGCATCCTCAAGCGGACGGATCGAAAATCTAAATCCTGAGTTCACCCACATATCAGTTGAAAGATCAAACACTTCGCACTTGGAATGATTTAACTTTAGACCTATCTGAAGTGCAGCCGCCTCAAGGTGTTTGATATGTTGGATAAGTCTTGGGACCGTATCACCAATACCAACATCATCCAGGTGTCCAGAGAGGAACTCAGGCTTAATGCTTCTCAGAGGTCCGTCTAGTGCAAGACAAAAGAGTAGACGGAGAGTGGATCGCCCTGTTGAACGCCCTCTGCTGAAGAAATCGTTGTGTCTTCAAACTTAAATTTGAAGTTGACCCATACGCGGATATAACAGAAGGGAGAATATCCGGTCTTTGTGCTGCGGTAGCTTCTAGAACTCAGTCGCGTCTAACTGAATTGAAAGCATTTGAAAAGTCTAGTTTTACAAATGCTCGAACCTCATGCATGTTGACTAAATAGTTGCGTGCGGCATGAACAGGAGCTTCCGCACCACCTTTCGTACCAACACCAAGTTGTAATGGAGCCAACACTGCACTGCAGGACTCTAGTGTGCGAGAATTGGCTAGATTAGCTCCTAGGCGACAAAATGTTATTCCAACGGCAATGGGGCGAATTTCTCCATCTTTCTTAGTCAATGGAAAAAGCGACGCTCCAAAAAACTGGACACGCTTCAGTGGGTACTCCCCCAAAAAGTACGAGATTAATAAAATCTGTTAATGACTCTGACAGCCCGCTCCCGACCCAAGCATCTGTCATATCCTTTAAATATGTTCTGAGATGATCTGAACCCTCCTGCAGAACCCGGGGCAAACTAACGAATCGAAGTCTTTACTTCAGATTGTGTGACAGACATCGATCGCCAGAGAGTTAGAAAGCGTCTGTATTCTGCGGTCAGTAGGGCTTGGAGGATGTTTGAGCTTAAGTGATTAAAGGACAGAGGGGGTCAAGGGGGCAAGTGTCTCCTCAGGGGTGAGGCATCGAGCTGCCCCTTGTATATCTCCTTCTTGTAGTTTGCCAGAAGCACGGCGAACATCTTTTCTGTTTCTTCACTCTTCTTTTAAGTTCTTTGTGTTTTTATATTTAGCTAATGATTATATTTTAGGCAAGGCCCGTTAGAGAAGTGGTTAGAGCTTTGAATTTGTAACCGATAGGTCCAGGTTCGAATCCCGGTGAACTCACTATTTCTCAAACTAGCTGCACCCTTTTGTTAGGTGCTTAAATTGACGGCTACGTCTTCGACATCGTTATTTACGGTAATCGAGACGTAAAACGTAACCTTTTTTATTTAAATCTTTAAATCTTTATCTGTTTACTCGTATACGGTACTCAATTTTTGATTAGTTTAATTTAGATGTCTCTGAATATCTGAGCAGAAGAGCGACCACGAATGTTTTGCAATCAAAGATTCTTAAGTTTTTTATGTGACCATGTCAGCGGAGAGGTGGGACATGGGGGCGGAGGTGGGGTTAATTGCAAGAAAAAAATTACCATCATCTTTTAATGTTTTTAAACATTTTTGGGAGAGCATCCCGTTAGAACATAGCCTATTTATAGGTTAGCCATAATAAAGGCGGTAATATATTTAATTAAATTTATGGGCAGAGGTGGGCAGTATCGAAATTATATGTAACTGAAATACGTAATTTCGTTACATTTGTAATTGGTATCGAAATTACAGTTCCGAATGTAATTTGGTAATTTGTATCTAAATTACAATTTTTAATGTATATTGTAATTTAAAATTTACTTTCAAATTACAAATTACAATTGAGAAATGTAGAAAAAATATGTATGAAATTAAATGATTTAAATGAGGCGCGCTGCACGCACAATAATTATTCATTGACTTTAGACTTATTAGTAGTTACTAGTTACAGGCGCAGCAATGCGCCAACACGTCTATCACTATATTAGATTATAAATGAAAATCTAAACTTAATTTAATTGTAGTACAACTTTATTTTTTTAATTAATTTTAATTTAATTTAATTTTAAATTTAATTTTAATAACTTCATTATTTAATATTTTTAAATAAAGTTTTTATTAAATAATATTTAATTAAAATTTTAATTGAATTAATTAATAATTGAATTAATTGTATTTTAATTTATTTAAAATAAATGAAAACCTTAATTTAATCTTCAATAATAATCCTTTAATCTTATAATCATATTATATATTTGCACAATCTGTAGAATTGAACAAATACAGAGTATGACTTGTAATTATTGCATTAAACGAACATATAGCAATTTTTTACTCGTATAACATATCGCACTATAGTTAATAATTATCTTATAAACTAACAAGCTTTATTAATTAAAAAACACTTCATAAACAATTAATTAATTTGTCTTATTTGAAAAATTGCTGACACTTTGTTATATAATTAACTTTAATAATAACAAATTTATGACGAATTGTAATTTGTGACTGTCAATTGTAATTTAAAAATACGAATGTAATTTGTATCTAAATTACATTTTCTCGAGTAATTTTTAATTTATATCGAAAATACATGAACTGATGTATTTTGCCCAACTCTGTCAATATTTAATTCAATTACTGATATCAAATGATTCATTTATTACGGAATTGTTCCAAACAATACTTTAGAATTGCTAAGTTCAATTAATATGACGAATATAATATAATTAATTACGTTTTCATTCAATTTTGTGGATGATTTTACAACAAATTAAAAATTGCAATCTGATAACAAATAATACTGGATTCTTGTTTACTGAAATCAATAAATAAAATTTGTATTCAATTTTAGCGTTAAATTTATTTATTAAAATTTATTTAATTTACATTTAAACTAATTATTTTTAATAAAATGTTTCGTGCTTTAATCTACAGGATTGCTTTAATTTAGAAGAATACAAATGATCATGGAAGATCCATTTTTCGTTGTAAAAGAGTGAGTTTTTATATAATTATATATTAAATAAATGAATAAAATACCGAAATTTGATTCTGTAGGCACTTAATTAAGTCTGATGTAATTAGCTTTGTTTATTAGAATTTATTGATTGATTTTAATAAGATTTAGATAATTTCACTTGTTGAATCTAAATGAAGTAAATAATTTCCTGATTTAAGCTGATTTCATCTCAAAAGGCTTCAAAATAATTGCAATAATTCAATTATTTAATCTAATTACTGTGATCTTATCGATTCTCTTTATCTATATACTAAAATCGCAACTTTTCAATAAACGTTAAATCCAGAATCTTTATGTTAATTCTAATAATTGCATCGATATTTCTAGAGAGGTACAGAAGACGATAATTACATCGGACACTTTATTTCGTCGTTGGTGTGAACTGATTGAGGATCCCTCTCAGCTGTGCAGAGAAGAGTATGACTGGACGACAAATGAATTACGTAATTGTCTCCGGAGCATTGAATGGGATCTGGAGGATCTGGAGGAAACTATTAATATCCTTTATTCATCTTTATATTTCCTTTATAAAAAATCTATTTTAAAATAAAATAAATAATCCTGTCAACTGAATTTTTATTGACAATATTTTTTTAACAATGTTTTTTTCTTATAATCAAGCGTAGGTAATTTTTAACAATAACCGTATATATACTATCAAAATATAGCAATGCAATTTGACATAACAAAAGCAATGTAAAATTTTATATTGCTTTTGCAATACTCGTTTGCAATACTTTTAAAGCATTATTCTGTTAAAATATCTTGTGTAAAATTTAAAAAAAAATTGTGTATATTTAAATAAGAGGCTCTAATCTGAGTAGCTATGAATTTTTTTTAACCGTTTGATATTTGCAATGAACTGAAAATCTTTAACTGTCCTCAAGTATCGTTGAGAAAAATCCAAAAAGGTTTAAGATCGACGTCTCAGAACTAAACGGCCGCCGACTTTTCATACAACAAACAAAGACTTCCGTTAAGGTTTAAATCTGAATTGCATTTATATTTAATATTTTTCAATTTGTGCTTTATAGGATTTTTTTTATAGACAGAATTTTTTATTAAAGAAATATTAAATAAATTAAATATTATTAAGTTAGATAATGATCGATTGTCATTTCAAAGATATATAAATTACGAGATATACAGGATAAAATCATATTTTTCAGTTATTTTGGGTTCTATTTTTGAAACCGGTTTTTTAATCTGCCTGACAGAAGATCTGTTTTTTATCTACTTGTTTTTACATTATAAATGATTTCCTAAACTTGCAACTAAATACTTTATTGTGAATTAAATTTTCTTACGGTTTGTTTTTTGCCGAAATTATGTTTCCGCTTCAAGGCTTTTTCTTCTTAAATTATTTGTTCAGTAATTATTATGCTATTATCTGTGATATATATTTTATATGCTGTAGAATTTTAATTATATAAATATTATTAGTTTTCATTTATTCCACCAGAGTATACGAGATCGCATTACGAGTCCAAATTCTAAAATGAAAATGAAAGAAATTCACTCGGCGCATCCGGTATTTATACTGTATTTTCATATGATATATATTGAAGCGTATTTTAGAATACGGAACCAGAAGATATTAAGTTTGAGACTCGGTTCATAACATTATCCACTATCACTAACCCGCGATACTCTTTAGCTTGCTGGTTAATTCTGCAAAGTTCTACAGATCTCTGATGTAATTTCTAAACGAAAATCTGTTTTATATATTTTTGTACTTGAAAATGTGATGATAATTTCAAAGGGTGCCCAGACAAAACTTCCCCGAATACATTACCACGACAAAATGACTTTGTCAAGTCATTTAATAACCCTAAGCCTATCTAACCCTGGACTTAACCCCAACTCTAACTCTAACTTCAATCCTAACCTTTATTCTAACCCTAAAAGATTGTAACACGTTTAGATATCACAGTCTGCTACGATGAATGGACCCGATAAACCTCAGAATAAATACACAAGACTTGAGAACGAACCAGATATTGCCGAAGAAATTGTTGTAAACAATCACGTAATACATCCGCCAGTGAGAGAATATTACTTTTAAATTCTTTAAAATGTTGTTTTTAATGTTTAATTACTGTCTGGTTAACTGAATCTTATTTGTAAACTTATTAGTTTTGCTTGATATCCTGATTAAAGTAAAAAGATTTTTATTCACGATAGAAATATTTGAGAATTGTGCAAAGGGAGGTTGTTACCATTTTATAGATTCGTAAGCAATAGTTTTTAAGTTTGAATCCTGCTGCAATATTTCGCTTATTTGCTGCACCCTTCAGTTAGAAACGTAACAGTTTAAATAGCTTTTTATTTACATTCGTAAACTTATAGAGATATTCAGTGTTTATTTACAGATTTTTATATTTAGTATTATATTTTATAATATCTGTTTTGCTAGAGTGATCAGTTAAACGGCACACATCCGACAGTTTTAACTCCAAATGATAACAGTCCACAACCGGTCAGTGAACAAGACGAACAAACTGTGTAAGTTGTAACGTTACTACCCTTTTAGTTGTTATTAAAATCTCTTTGCTTTTAAATTAGCTTTAATTTTCATTTTATTTATTTTGATATATTTTTGGTATATTCGATATTTATATTGTATTTATACTTTAGTTTAGCAATAATAGCGCATAGAATTTAAAATTGGAGAGTAATTATCTGTTAATTGATAGTTTGCTATGTTAGATAGTTTGTTAGCTTTAAAGTTCAGTATCTGTTTATGTTAAATATTACACCAAATATTATACCACTAGATTTGTCACTAGATATTCTAGATTTAGAATTACTGGTAGAAGAATTATTCTCAAATTTTTTATTTGAATTGATTCATTTTGATATAGATCATATAATATTTTTACATTAAATAAGATCTTTGCTTGTTTTACCATAATGCCTCGTGCGTGGACAATTAGATAAGCATTTTAGGCATGAACACTTTATATATATATGACTTGACTGAAATAAAAAGGTGTTGAATTTCTGTTGATAGTATGTTGAGCGGTGATATTCATGAGTTGGAAACCTTGGACACTAGGGTTCAGGGTGCAGTAAAAAGAGCTTTCAGGGTGCTTCATATAGGAAGGGGTCAGCTTCTTCTTATTTATAGATCTTTATTCTTTTCTTAACTCTTTCTTTTCAAGCATTTATTATGTGTTATTCGATATGTAAATTACAGAATTTATTGAATAGGTTCTAAACTGATTCTTAATAGTTCTAAATAATTCTAAATGACTCTTAATAATTATAGAATATATCTAAACTGTATATAATTACAAACTTATCCAAATTTTCTAAACATAAGTTTAGCTTCAATCAAATTTACAATAGATTTTGACTTGGAATGCTAATCTTTTTGTTTTGTTTTATTTTAATTTAAATTACTATCTCTATATATATATATATATATGTCTATATCTTAATTTTGAAGGTTTTTTAAAGGTGTTTTTTTATTCATATTTTTTTTACAGATTGGAAGCAATGGACAGCTATTGCTATTCTACTTTCTATAGTGGTTGTTGTTATCGCAATGTTTTTTCTTTTCTGATTCAATCGTAAAAGAAATATTCGCAATGTATTCACATCTAGTCATAACACCGTTTTGTATTTCATTTTAAATTGTACAACGCTTTTTGAAACTTTTTTGAGTTATAAACGTCTTTTCAAAGAATATTTTATGACGTAAATTGATTGAAATTAAAGCCTTTTAATAATATATTTTTCTTTCGTTTTATTCAATAGTGTAATTAATTAAATTGATGCTTATTTAGTGATTGTATATATGAAATAAAGTATACATTATTTCACTTATTAATTATTTTATTCACTTTACTAGTATTTAAATATTCAGTCATTTAATAATTATGTTTAAAAAAGTCTATTTTTTACTTATATTTCATATTTGTTATAAGTTTATCTGTACAAATTAATCGTGACCAATCAAAACGGCCCCGACAAATCAGCCCCAACTTCTAATTCTTAGGGTTATGATTATGATTCGGGTTAGGGTTAGGATTGAAGTTAGGGTTACTGCTAGGATAAGGGTTAAAATTTGTGTTAGTTAGGGTTAGGGTTATTAAATGGATTGATGGGGTCGTTTTGTCTGGTTATTGTATTCGGGGCCGTTTTGTCGAGATACCCAAATTTTCATGTAGTTTAGATAAAAATGTTATGGATTTGAACATTTCTGATCAAATTGATGAAATCAAAACAATTTATGATATTTAGCTGATTTATTGGATTTATTGTATATAATCTACTGCTGTTGATGTATTTATATGACTTAGCTCTGTTACTAGTACGAATTTTGAAAGTACAGCAATTTCAAGAGATCGCTTCAATCATGCAGTGGTTTTCTTGATTAATTTCATCGTATTTTCAAAAGCAAGTTGCTGTAGAAGTAGTGCTAGTTATTTTAGAGAAAGTTTATCGTGTTTTATGGGTTATGAATTGGGTTAAGCTAAATTATAACATCATTAAGATTGGAATCATTTCTAAACTAGTCAAATTTCTAATCTTATGTCTAAATGTACTTTAAATTAATTATAAACTACAAGCGAATGTACTTTCAAATATCGTCAAAAAGTTGACGCTGCATGTAAGCACATAATATTACCGTATTAAATTATGCTTTTACATTTATACACATATTTATATATATAAGATATTATTTAAAGTAATCTGTCTTCTTGTATATTCAATTTTATACAATTGCTGCATTTGTATTGAACTCTAGTCTTACATACTGTTACTATATTTTGCTGTTTATTCGCTGGAATTACTTTAAGTTTATAAAAATGTTTTATGTCTTCATTTGATTAAAATTAGAATATGAGATTTTGAATCAAATGTGGACTAATTTTTAACAAGATTTTTTTTATCACAAGTAGAGTTACATTTTATCATTTCTTTTGTTTATCATCATTATGAGTAAATTAAATCATTTTATGTGTAATCGTTAGTCGTTATAGTTAGTATGTATGTTAATTAATTATTTAAATCATTAAATAGTTATCTAGTAATGATATTAACTTATTTATTTCAAAGTAAACTTTTTGAATTGTGATCGATATCGGCTATAACTCATCCCTAACCCTAATTCTAACCCTAACACTTGGACGTTAGTTAAACCGTTCAATTAGTTTCAAATAAATAAAACCAATCTTGATTGACAGGTACTAGTGGGCTAAAGGGGCGAGGTTATTAATTGTAGGCTGTCTTAAAAAAAATCTTTCAAAATTTATTATGTTTAATCATTGTGTATTTTACAGTGTTATACGAATATGATATTATATTACATTTCTTGTTATTGAATTTACATGAATAATAAGTCTTTAATGTTTAGTTTAATTTTATTTATCTTAATTTGTCATTTATTCGTTACTTTTGCTTTTGTTTTTATACGTTTTGCATTTATTTCTGATTTATTTTCAACATTCTGGTTTTGAATGATTTGCATTTAACTGATGAATTCTAATTGTTTAAACTATTGAATGTATGAAATCAAATATAAGTCTGCTTTAATGTCAAATTGTTTCAAAATATGATTTATTCATTGATGCTTATTCTTTATTTTGTATTGTGTTATTATGACAGTTTTATTAGTTGCATTAATTTCTAAAATACACAGAACGTTGTAATATATTGTATAAATCAAGGCTCTTTAGAGAAGTGGTTAGAGTGCTGGACTCGGACACGAGAGGTCCAGTTTCAAATCCCGGATAGCTCACTATTTCTCAAACTTGCTGCACCCTTTAGTAAGATGCTTAAATTAATGGCTATGTCTGAGACATTGTTCATATAATACGATAATTCATGATGTTAAACTTAACTTATAATCATTTTTTTGTCTCATTTATATGCTTTTTTCACTTATTACAATTTTACGTTATATTTCATTTAGTATAACGTGCGGCATTGATTACACCGGTTTTTTATCAAGTAGACTTTATTTTTCTTCAAATTGACGCGTAATCATTACTTTTAAAGATTTATAAAGATTCATTTTTAAGTATTTAGTCTATAACTGAGAATAAAAATTTGAAGTTTTGTGTTAGCATTAGTTAGTTTAGTTACTCTATATATTTTATACGTTACCAGTCAAAACGGCCCCGACAAATTAGCCCCTACTATTAATTCCTAGAGTTAGGATAAGGGCTAGGATTGAAGTTAATTTTAGGGTTAGGTTTAGCGTTAGTTATGGTTAGCGTTGTTAAGTAAACTGATGGGGCTGTTTTGTCTGGTTAATGTATTCGGGGCCTTTTTGTCTGGGTAGCAGTTTTATAATATATTCTCCGTTCCGCGTTCAATTCGTGTCAAGCTAGATGTAACTTCTAATTTTTGAATCTTTGGATCAATAATTTATACGTTTTAGTTATTAGCTAGTCTCATAGTAGTTTAGTTTTTGTAATAATTTATTGCTTTCTTTAAAAACTACATGAATATCTTAAATTTCAAGCTGATGACAACTTGGCTTTATAGGCATTAATAAATTTGTATAGTGTTTATGTGAATATAGTTTTTCACATTCATTTTGCTTTAAAATCTGATACTTTGAAAATAAAACGTTACTATTAATACAAGTAAAGCCTATATAAAATGCATAATGACAAAGCTTTTTAAACGATTAAAAAATAGTCAATCAACAATCAAATAATTTCACGACTTTGACTATAGTTTGGTAAGTATGCTCTTGATCATTATTTAGTTACTAAATTCTTCAATATTTTGAATACTTGAAAGTTAAATTGATAAAATTAACCCTCCCCCCCCCCCACACATTCGAGGGTACAGTTGACATCATCAATTTACAAGATTATCACTTGGCGACCAATTTTTAACTCTGCCGATGCCGGTCCCCAGCCCAGATGAAAAAGGACGAGGGAAAAATTGAACAGGATTGATATAACGTTTTCTAATGTCATTGAAGACACATTCAGGGGCGCACCCAAGGGGGGGGGCTGAGGGGACTAAAGCTCCCCCCAGGTAGTGTTAAATTTTTTTTTAGCTATGTTAGATTGTTAATGTTAACGTCAATTGTAACATGACTAGCTAAAAAATAAACTTTCATTCACACAATCATTCACAACATCTTACTCTTTGAAAAATGTAAC
>JAQIXG010002038.1:0-19042 GCA_034700105.1 Oconnorella tubifera | reverse complement strand
TGACTGTTTTCACAAAGGGGGTTGATGTAAGGGGATCAAGTTCCCAGTAGTCGCTTATCTTTGGTTTTTTAACTATACCCATCAATAAAATCAAGCCCACAAATTTTTTAATTTCAATGATATCGGTTGGTTGCCATTTTCCATAACGTATTTTGATGGCTTCCGTCGATTGTGAACCATTTATAAAGTCGTGCGCATAAATGTTAGTTTCTGTGGCAATGACATTCGCTATTTCATCTGTCAAGAAAAGTCTGAAAATGTCTCCCGGCATGGTATGTGGTTCATTATCGGCTTTGAAACCAGGTGTGCCAGTGAATTTGATTTTACTTTCACCATAATTGTCCTCTATATCAATCCACTCGTTGTCCCCTTCCCCTTCCCCTTCTGCCAACTCACCAAGGTCTGCATCATCGTCTTCATCAGTAATCGAATCAAGATCAACTATTTCTATTTCACTTTCTAAGTCACTATCATTGTCAATGGATTGATAATATTCACTTTCTGAATTAGACTGATCGCAAGAATCTATATCCTGGTTTTCATTATGCCTTTCAGTCATTTTTATTAGTAATTCTATATCTATAAAAGTTTGTTATTAAGGTAACTGCACAACTAGTTCTTGATTTTGGTATTTTTGGTATTTTGATATTATTATTGTTATTACTATTATAATTATAATACAGATTGAAAAATTAGTCCATAATAAAATCAAACAAATTTACGCTGAAATTGTTTTTTTTTAATTTTTTAAATAGTTGTCAAATTCTATATTATTATTGATCCGTCTGCTCATATTTTTTCTTTCATCCGCCAGATAACACAATATTTATTTTATTTTCAGTTGTAACTATTATTTTATTATTAGGCCTGTTTTACTGGAATATATATAAATATAGCAGTCAATAATATAAATATAGTTATATTACAGCTTAAATTATTAGCATTTATTATAGATTTTAAAATATTATTGTTTTATAATAGAGAATTAGATAAAAAATAAATTGTTATAATTCGATGATTTTCATAATGCAATTAATTGACTGTAAATTAAATGTATGGGTTGTTCTAATAAAATTGGTCCTGTGGGCTTATTTCTTTTCCGATTTCAGAAAATTTTGGCTCAAAATGTTCACAAGTGAATTATCTACAACTTTGTCGCTGACAGTTTTTAATCGGAGAATTTTTATAATTGAGAATTTTTCATTTTAACAAAATATTTGGGGTCTCTTTGTTTTAGCCTTCCATTATTGAGGCGAAAGATATTTTAAGCATTTTTTCACGATCAATCGAGTGTCAAGGTTTTAATGACTCGAATGATATAAAACTTATCTTTGTATCGTTGATGGTTGCTGAGAAAACGTTAGTTAAAAAAACAACTTTTTAAAAATTAATTAACAAAAAATTAACATTATGACGTCGCCTTCCCATGTTAATCCTATGGGCGCTGTGGGACGAGATATCTCGTCCCAAGTAGTTGACGAGCGTCTTTTGTGGGACGAGATATCTCGTCCCAAGTATTGAACGTGTTAGTAAATGATTTCTGAATATTAGGGACTATTATAATTTTTAAAATAGTTTTAAAACCTTTCCAAAGCAGAATCAGAATTTTCTGTAATGTTACATTTAGCGTAATGATACGCAAGTCAACAATAAAAATGACCAAATAGTCCCATTTTATATCTTTTATAACTTAAAAGATATAGAAATTTCGGCTTGGCACTTTATCATAAATCATTCTACTAGTATTTTTCTACAATTTAAAAAAAAAATCTCATTCTTTGCCACAGTTTGCACACTTTTATCAAATTTGATAGCTAGGCGGCTGCACTATTAAATCAAATAAAAATACTCTATTCCTTTATAAGAGCACAATTTTATTACGATAACTTAATGGCATTATAATATATTTTAATTACATGTGATTCAAACATAAGACAGTACATATATTATAGACCAGGGGTTCTCAAACTTTTGAGATGGCGACCCACCAAAATATTACAACACGCTTGGCGATCCACCATGATTTTTACATACACACTAAGTAAGAATTTTTTTATTTCAATGCAGTCTTTGCCAGTTGATAATGTAACTAAATTTGTTTAAAGGTATAATAAATGTACAGAGAAGTTTAGTTATAATTACAAGCATTTATTTCAGTACACATTGACAATAATGCATTCATGCATTCATGCAAGTAATGTTAATAAGAGCAAGCCTCAAACCTAGTGAGACGGATGAGCTTGCGTTCTGTTAACCTCTTTACCGCGATCCCCGAGATAACTCGTCCTTCAGAAATTTGACCTATCCCGTGCATCCCGAGATAACTCGTTCTCAGATATAAAAGTCGTCTGTGCACCGTGGAGCCCGAATAAACTCGTCCAAAGGCCGAAAGGCTATAAAGCATAGAAAATCGATAACGTCAAACTGCAGTGAGGCTAATGTAACAGCCAACCAATGACAACAGCCGGTGTTGGCTGGTGTTGGCGCATAATAGAAAGCGAAAGTAAACTGTATAAAATTTCCTAAACATATAAATAATAACACCTTACTATCACTCTAAATAACGTTTTATTTCATGAAAACAACTTATCAAATTATGAAATACAAAAATTACACAGTTTTCAAATAAAATTCAAAATTTTTTCTCCACGGTAAAAGAGTTAACAGGCAAATTAATGCGAGGAGCTATTACAGATAAACATAATCTCAAATCTTCGGTAACATTCAGTTTGTTTCGATATAAGGTCATGCTGAACCTTCAGCATGACCTTATGTGCTGAAGTTCTGTTTGCGAAAATGGCACACATATTTTAATTAAATATGATTCAAACAATAGATTTATTATCATTCATTAAATTTTGAATCACCTTTAAATGGTGATTCAAAATTTAATAAATGATAATAAATCTAGCATAAAGTTGCACAATTTTACGATGTGTTCACCCTAACAAGCCTCAATGCTTTACAACTATCACTACCACATGTGAGCCATTGAGCATGATTAGTAAAAAGAATGTCGTCAATACCATCATAATCATTCAGGTATTCAATTTGACTAATTATAACCCTAATTAGAAGATAAAGCTAACCTCTGGTTTAGTGTAAGATCATTTGTCTTAAGCAAATAAGACAAATGATCAGCAAATATGAGAAATAAGTCTGTCTAAAACTCTAAACCATGAATACTTGCCTGCCATTATTAAAGAATTACGATGAGTTTGATACAAAACAATTTCGATCCATATTGAGTGAAAATCAATAGAGACATAGTTTTACCCCTAAATCTAATTACATCATTACCATATATGGCTCACCTACTGGGATTCGCCTACCGGGATCTCGCCTACTGGAATCTTGCCTACTGGAATCTCGCCTACTGCGGATCTCGCCTACTAGGGACCTCGCCCACTGGGAAAATTATATTATGAATTAATTAAATATTAATTATAAATAAAATTTATAATTAATATTATTAATTATAACATTTATTTATAATTAATTTTATAATTTATTTATTTAACTATTATTTTAATTTTTTTAATAATTTTTTTTAAATTTATTATTTCTATTTTAATATTTATAGGAGAACTTACATTTTATTGACAGAACAAAAATATTTAAAGATAGTTTAAATAACAGTTCAAACAAGTATCGCAAATAAAAAATCAGTTGATAGAATGTAAATAGACGATAGAGATCCGTCTGCCCAACTCATTCACAAAAGCAAGACCCAATGTGCCCCAAAGAACCCAGTGTCTCAATCACTATAGGGATGAAATCATAAAAGGTAGCAAAAGTGGCATACTTTGACAGCTTTTTCGATTCTGCTAAAACTGCCGCAGCACCCTACTCTTTTGACGACCTCTTCAAGTATGAAGGCGCAAATGTGTTCGGGCATGTTGCATCCAAAAGAAGGCATCTGCCCTTCGACCATGGTACAAACCATGGCACCATCTGATTGCTAGAGTCAGAGTGCATCAGCCCCGGTGGCTCCCATAGTGCCGCTATGTTGCAGTGCACATAGTATGACATTGTTAAGAAAACTGTGACGCAAGTGATGATCAGCACTGCATTTGCAGGTCTAACCATGGTGACCCAACTTGTCAACTGATGCACCACAACAGCACTTATGATGCAACACCAATGGAGACCCGAGTCGAAGGCCCACAGCAACTCTCAGTGAACTGTCATCCAGATTCAGGCCGAGCGATGAAGAAGGCAGTGCATTTAGCTAGACACCAGAGCTACGGGCATGAGATGCCAACAGACATGCAGATGTGCAATCATCTACCCCCTGAAGCATACCTTCTGTCGCCACCCCACACACGATTTGATCTCATGCCTGCTGTTTTCCCTTGTCATCTCCCATTGGGCCAATAACTTCCCTCAAGCCCTTCCACGCTGTTTCAGCTCTGTCTACGCAAGGTCCGGGATGGACAAGATGTGAATGAGGGAAGATGAGAATGGAGCTCAGTGGCAGCAGCAGTAAATGCCAAAAATGCAGACAGTGCCTGCTGTTGCGCACTGAGGACTCCAATCCCACCCCATCTTAGAGTGAGGCAGGCTTGAGACCATAATGACGGGGATAGGTCGATAATAAGAATTAGTGCCAGGGATGATCGAAGTGCGGTATCATAAGAAATTTTATTCATTTATTTTGAAAAAATGGTATGAATTTCAGTAGTAGGCGAGATCCCCAGTAGGCGAGATCCCAGTGGGCGGGTTACCCAGTAGGCGAGTTGACTTGACCCTGTTACTATAACCCTAATCCATATTCGTTTTGTACCGAATTTGTCGCAGATCCTTATTAATTATTATTATCCCTAATATTTACTTATATCTCATCAGTCATTATTAGACATTGATAAAAAAATTCCTAACTCAATATTTTGTTAAATATATTCATATTTTTAGTTATATTGGATCCCATTCGGTTTCGCACCTAACAGAGTTAGGGTTAGAGATAGTTTAACGATGGAATTTGCGTTTAGATCGTAAGTAGTCATGATTAGGGTTTTTGAGACGGATCAGACCTAGTTTTCAGTTATTTTCAGAGAATTGAGCGACTTTTATTTTTTATTTGTAGACAATCCCCATTTTATGAGCGATAATTAAAGAAACACTGTGTAAAACATAATAATTTTTTTCAAAATATTCAATGTAGTTTAAATTTCGCGATGAGACTTGTTTTATTATATTCCTCATCCAAACTAGAGAGTGATATGGGGACAGGATCTCTTCCCCATGCCCACCCCGCATTTGCTAGTTTATCCCCATCCCCACCCCATCCCCGCAGACTCTCTCCCCGTCCCCACCCCACCACCGCAGTACTGCATTCACATTCACGTTCACATACGTATATAATTTATAAAAATTATCATCTTTTCTAGTCAATATCTTCACGACCATGGGACTCAGGTTCGATTTCTTGATATTTTTGGAATGTTTGGACACAGGGGTTTAAGGGGGTGTATCACACAAAAAATTCGCACAAGGGGTCAGGGAGCTATGGTAGATTTTTTCATATTTCTTCACATTTTTTACAAAAGTTTTTTTTGCGAAATTTTTTTTGAAGAATTTCAAAAATTATAAAAAAAGTGAATCTTTACTTGGCCAAATATTCGCCGTCATGTGACTCAGGTTAAGTTTCTTGACATCCTTGGAATGTTTGAACACTGGGCATTGAGGGGGTGTATCACACAAAACATTCGCTCGAGGGGTTAGGGAGCTACGGGCCCGTAGTTGAGCCATGGAAGAAATTTTATTTAATTTTTTTAATTTTTACAATTATAAAGAAGCGAATCTTTACTTGGCCGAATATTCGCCGTCGTGGTGATTCAGGTTACATATCTTGACATCTTTGGAGTGTTTGGACACTGGGCTTTAAGGGGGTGTATCACAAAAAATTTGGTAAAGGGGTTAGGGAGCTACGAGCCCAAAATGGAGCCATGGTAGAAATTTTAATGAATTTTTTAGAATTTTTTTGCAATGATAAACAAGTGAATCTTTACTTGGCTAAATATTCGCCGTCACGTGACTCAGGTTAAATTTCTTGACATCTTTGGAATATTTTGACACTGGGCTTTAAGGGGTTGTATCACACAAAAAATTCGGTAAAGGGGTTAGGGAGCTGGGAGCCCGTAATGGAGCCATGGTAGATTTTTTTGTTGAAATTTTGACAATTATAAAGTACTAGTAACGTCATGTACGTCATATACTAGCAACAATGACTTCAATTAATTGTAACAATGACTTCATTTAATAGTATACCATGACGTCATATACTAGTCACAATGACGTCTTATGCTACTAATGATGATGTCATTTACCAGTCACGATGACGTCATTTACTAGTAACAATCACGTCATATACTACTGTGTTGGTCGGCTCACGGGTCGAGAGATCATCTCGTTCGTGATTGAAGGCAAACGCCGATCCGGGATTTTTGTCCCGCCACGTCGGAGAAGAGCTTTTATCTGACATGATATTTATCCACCATTGTCTTGACCCTTTTCTTAACTAAATTCGATTTTCACCACACTACTAACGATGACGTCATATACTAGTAAATGACGTCATCGCTACTAGTATATGACGTCATCGTTACTAATAGATGAAGTAATCGTTACTAATACATGACGTCATGGTTACCACTATATAACATCATCGTAACATCATTGTGGCTGGTATATGACGTCATCATTAGTAGTATATGACGTCATCGTGACTAGTATATGACAACATGGTATACTATTAAATGACGTCATTATTACAAGTAATTGACGTCATCGTTAAAATTTCTACCATGGCTCCATTTCAGGCTTGTAGCTCCCTAACCCCTTTACCAAATTTTTTGTGTGATACACCCCCTTAAAACCCAGTGTCCAAACATTCCAGAGATGTCAAGATATCGAACCTGAGTCAGGTGACGGCCAATATTTGGCCAAGTGAAGATTCACTTTTTTTATAATTTTTAAAATTCTTCAAAAAAATTGAAGAAAAAAAATCTACCATGGCTCCATTTCGGATCCGTATCTCTCTAACGCCTTTACCGAAATTTTTGTGTGATACACCCCCTTAAAGCCCAGTGTCCAAACATTCCAACGATATCAAGAAACCGAACCGGAGTCCCGTGGTCGTGAAGATATTGACTAAAAAAAAGATAATTTTTATAATTTTTATAAATTTTATACGAATGTGAATGTGAATGTAAACTGGAATTCAAGACGTATTACCATGAGGAGTATACCGCGGTAACCATCCCCATGTCATTCTCTAATCCTAACTTACATAAATGGTCTTATTTTTATTCTAAAAACTTCATGAGGTGCGTAACCAAATTCGACCCGTTAAATTAAGCATATTATGATAAATTACATTAAAAATAATTTAAATTACAGTGTAACATGCTTAAGTACTGTATACCTAAATAGTGCAATACGTTCAATTGTTGTTGTTGTTGTTGGTTTTGGTTGTTTATTGAGGAACTACTACAAAGAGTCTCAGTCCTCAGACTGTTGGATATATACAAACTGAATGATCCGAATCAAACAACAGACTCTCAATTGTGACAAGAATAAACAGATAAACAATACAACTGAATCAGGAATATGAGTGGAATCAGTTTTATAACGTGAATTTATAGAAAAATTGCTGTCACGAATAATCTCATCAATGTGGCTACCAACTTAACTAAGTGTAACCAATGACTATCAAGTAGTGACAAAGTACCGAAAGATTTAGATTCTACAAGATTGTAGAACTATGATTTGAGAGCAAACCCAAATGAAACCTAACATTAGTCAAATAGTAGCAATTTACTATTTGATTATAATCAAATAATTAATTATAAACAAATATATAATAACTACAGATAGAAATATATTTACATATTTACAAAACATTTCAATTAGATCACAATAGATCTCTCAATACAGAATCTGTAAACACAATTCTGCAATACCTCAAAAGACAAGATATTTTGTACATTAAATGTAATAGTTCTAGTTTGGCATTATGCTCCTTAGACTTGTTGTCATGTCAGATGTAATAAAGTAATAAAAAAGAAAATGCCCTATTGTCTCTGGCTGGAGACATATGTCACAAAGACCGGTGTCATGTAATTTTAATTTATGCTGATAACATTTAAGTTTAGAACACTGTAGTCTAAGACGTGTAATTAATCTTTCTTTTGTTCTAGGAAACATTGATGATACAAAACCATTACGAGAGAGAGGGAAGGAAATACCATATGGTTTACTACTATAATTTTTGTTCCATTCAATCAACCATTGGTTGAAAGCATACGAGTCAATTACATTATTGACCTCATATATTTCAGGAGGTACCACCAAGTAAGATGATAAAGAAAGAGCTGAATGAGCAAGCTCATCAGCACAGTCATGATCTACAAGATTGCAATGACCAGGGATCCACACCAAGACAATAGTACTCTTACTATTTGATATCTCGGAATAAATAGTGTTTATTAACAAAGGACGCTTTGTTGACAAATTAATATCAATACCTCGGAGAACATTTAAAGCATCGGATATTATAACTGCATCAGAAATATGAAGGCGATGTATAAGACCTATTGATTCATGAATAGCATAGGCTTCAGCAGTGTATGCTGAAAGTCTATAAGTAATTCTAGCAGCGTAAGTTACATTTAAACTGGGAATGCAAACACCAACACCCGATTTCTTATCAATTGAATGAGCACCATCTACAAATACTCTGCAAGCTGAAGGATAATGATTTGAGATATAATTTACAATTGTTTCAGAAATATTTAAAAAATGCTTACTACGAAGAGCGATTTCCGCAAGAGAACAATCAACAAAAAAATTATTTCTTGGCAGCATACGAGTTCTCACGAGTTCTGGTATCTGGAGACCAGAAACCCATAGACTCCACGACGGATATATTGACATTATAAGCACATTTTGATTTTAATTCAAGATGACAATAAGGTCGATTCTGCAAAATCATTTTGGCAGGATTTGAGTTTGAAGAATGTATTCTACATAAAAATTTCACAAGAAATCCTTCACATCTATATTTAATTGGAATCTCACCGCACTCCGCTATTAAAGATGCCAGAGAAGTACCTAAGTACCCTCCAGTTGCAATCATAAGAGCTTTTATTTATTTTTTAATTATTTTACTTTATGTTTTAATTGTTTGTTAACTTACGATTTAATAATTAAGTATGATTTTATTTAAATTGTAAATAAATTACATTTATTTTATTTATTTATTTTTATAAACAATAAACGCTGGAATAAATCTTGATTCTTGTTGCGCTTTCAGCCAATTACCGATCAGTAGTTTATTTTTCAACCAATCAAAATTTTCTTTAACGTTACATCTAACGAAATGATTTTTCAGTCAACAATAAAAATGACCAAATAATTATACTATTTGAAGTTTACATCTTTTATAACTTTAAAATATATAAAAATTTCGGCTTGGCACTTTGTCATAAGTCATTTTTGTAGTATTTTTCTATCACTTAAAAAAGAAATGTCATTCTTTGCAAACTTATATCAAATTTGAAAGTTAAACCACTGGACTGTATTTGAGAGTCTTTGTAAGCTGAATTCACTGACGTAGTAAGTCTATCTTTTCACGGTTTAGCAATAAGCTTTATGACGTCATTGATATTCTGTTGATGAAACTATTTACTAGGATAAATTGATAATTGCATCTAGAGGGAAGTTTAGGGATAATCCGTATTTATTTTATACCTTTGAGTAAATTCAGCCTATTATTAAATTCGATTTACGAGAGATTTTTAGGGGGAAGGTTAGATATAAATTTATATTGATAGAGAAAGGACGTCATTCAACGATGGAGAAGAACGACAGAGATGAAGACAATACAACGGACTGGAACAAGGACGATTTGGTATTGGATTTATTAAATTTTAGCAATAAATCTATGAATAAACGATTTTAGATTTTTTTTTTCAAATTTACTGATCACATAATTTTTAATAATTGTGTTGTTTCTGTTTTATTTCGGTGTTCTAAGAAACTTTTAATTTTCTATTCTTAAAATTAATTATCTTAAAGAATTGTAATCTAATCTTAAAGTTTGACATTTGTTTAACCGTCGAGGGATGATGTCGTAAACGCCAATGATGTACAACACTCCTTTTATACAATTCTCAGAGTGGGAAGGGGAACACAAGTTTGACTTCCGTTGGTTCCCTACCCTGACAAATTATACGTTTATTGTGCAGGATGACAAAAGTCTGCCGCCCCAGTCTCACAAACAATTTGACGCGTCGATGGGACAAGAGAAATTCAACACCAAGGGACACTTTACTTTTGCACCCCCATTGGATTCCTTCATGTCTAGTAGTGCATCTCAGCACACTCAGATGACTCAGCCTAATGAAACTCTCCGACTGACCGGATTGGTGCATTACGGTGCTTTAGTACAGCAAAATCAATGTCAGAATACCAATGTCTTCATCATTGGATGTACTTTTCCAATTAATTCGCTCCTTGACCAAATCCTTCCACCCAGTGCTTCAACTAACCCCTCCACTCCAAGGAGTCCAAAAGATTCCGACCCAAAAACTCCATCCTCAGACAGAGCTTCCAAGTCCTGAGCTTAAAGGGATGCTGTCTTAACATTAAGCGAAACATTGAAATACAGCGATCAAAGCATTGAGTTTAAAATTTGTCAATATGTTTGTATGAATCAGTACTATATCAGATAAACTAGATTAGAATGATTTAAAAATGCGTTGGAATGACATTTAAATGCAATGTTTTGCGCGGCTTAGAGAGCAGTTGTTTAGATTTGCTACTGCGCTAAAAGATAAAATTGATATGTGCAATTTCTTTTATCACTTTAAAAACGAAAATAACTATTATTGAAAAATAACTGAATGAAGTCTATAATTAAATGAAATTAAAGCAAAATAAAAGTTTATAATTGAAAGAAATAAAGAAAAAAAATCAAAAAACAAAAAACAAATGTGTCAATTGTTTGTTACTACAACTTTATTTCCTTAATTAATGTCTCGCGATATTTATTCTCTATTTAGACCGAACTAAATCACAAACTGATCATCGACAAAACTGAATTCATCTAAAAGTTTATCCGAAATAAAAGCGAATAGAATTCACGTATAGTTAAAACTTGAATTAACTTCAAATTAAAGTTGAATTAACTTCTTATTAAAACTTAAATCACGATTACATAATCTTCTTCGATCGCAAAAACTAATTTCCGCGATAAACAAAACGCAAAAATCTCAAACAATATAGAAAAAAGCAAAAACTTTACAAGATCAAGCGAAAACAAAACTATACACAAAGCAGCGTAAAGTATATATATAGATATTTATATAACGCGGTTAAAATCCGACAAAGTCAAGCCAATCAAAACAACGGGTAAAGTAATGTATACAATGATTTACAAGCGCTGCGGCGGCTTTTATCCACTTTAAAATATAGTAGTAAAATCACGATAAAAATATTTTTGCCTAATAAAATAGATTTATTATATAAAGTATATGAAGTTTATATAAAACAAGACTTTGTACTGTATCATCGAAATGACTAGTGCGTCTGATCAACGCAATTGTATACATTTGTCATTTAGAAACGCACACATACACAGCACAATGCCATATAATTATAAATTCCTGGTTTAATAACATCACTAAGATATTTAATAATTTTTGTACATCGATTACATGATTTTGCAATTTTTAAAAATTTCATTACCAAGATTTGAACCTAAATCCTACTGGTGACTACCAAATAAGCTACAGGGCTACCAATTAAGCTACCGCATTCGAAGAATAATTTACAGTACCATGATTTAAAAATCGCCGCAGCTTACATGACAAGTCAAAGGTAATGCAGCACAAATTCAACTAATATTATCACTCGACAGTTATAATGCTACGAATTACAAAAAACAAAAACGTCAATTGCGTTAAACGAAGGCACAAGGTTTATTTATTTCACGCCGTTTGGACAACGCTATACCAAAAATGTCATTTCACACCTTTTTAAACTGAGAATAAAGTTAAGAAACTAAAAGTATTTTACTAAAGGGCGCAGAAGGTAACATTATTATCTAATAAACATGATAGCATTGATATAAGTATCAATTGTAATATGTATCAATTAATAATCAATTGTAATTGTAATATTTAATTGTAATTAGTAGGATTGAAATAACTTAAGTATGTAGCTAAAGAGTGCAGCAAGTATCATGGGCTTAGTAATAAATAACATAGTGGTTAGAGTCAGTGAAATTTGAATCCGATAGCTTAAAGTTCTGAGTTAAAGACGTAAATCAATGCGCCGTTAAGGCACAAAAGTTTACAGCTAAAAGTTGTAATTTAATCATTTAGGTGATGAAAAAATTAAAAATTTAAGAAATGTTTCATAAAGAAATTCAATAAGAATAAATAACCGATCATTATTATAATCTAATAAATAAATTAAATTTAAATTAATTAAATTAATTCTTAAATCAGTTAATCATTAAATCAATTAAAACAGAACATTTGATCAATGTGAATATTGGATGCTAGTCTATTATTACAACCATACAAACATTAGACATTATTTTTCTAATTATATATAAATATAATTTTGAGCTTAATTGTATAAATAAATATAAGCAAACTGAATATTTAAATATAAGAAGGAATATAAACTGAATATTTTACTGCAAACAGACTAGCCAGATAAATCACAAGATTAACAGGATTCATTTTTTAAATCAAAAAATGCTCTAAAAATTAATTGAAAACGATTCAAAATCATTTGATATAAGAAGCAATGTCTAAATGTATTCAATCAATTGAATTAATGTATTCAATCAATTCAATTGATTGTAAATATAATGAATGAAAAAATATAATGAATTTCATTCATTATATTTGTTATTTTTTCACTGTAATGATAAATTTACAACTAGCATCAGCAGCAAGGTATTGTTTTTAACAAGCTCCGCCCATTACAATTTTCAACTTGTCTTCACAAGACTAGACTTGCCCATTACAGTCTTCAACTTGTTAAATAAATCATATTTGCTAACTGCATGTCTAACCCTAACCAAATTTCTAATCCTAATCGTAACAGTTCGATAACAGTTAAACCATACATATTAATGTCTAATAAATACGATTGATCTTGATTGACATAAGTTACTAGGCTAAAGAGGCGGGGCTTGTTTAAAGATGATGCCTGGCTCCAGAAACTTAAAATATACCATAATATATATAATATATTAATAATAATTATAATATATAATTACAGCATTAACTATTCATTGTAAAATTTCATAAATTGCATATAAATCAATACATAATTGTCAATATACAATAGACAAATATACTTATTACTTGACGTATTTGGAATATGCGAATAAATCAGATTTGAAGGAAGTTAATTTTTGAATATATGAAGGATTAGATTTACTCTACTAATTGCATAACATATAAATTATATTATTATATTGTTATAAATAATATTACATTATTGAATATACTATTACATATGAAATATATGATAAACAAACAAACAGCCCAATGTATTGAAATAACGGCAAAAAATCAAACAAACGTTAAACCATTACATTATTAACGTTAAACCATCACGTTCTTAACGTTATTCTATCACGTTCATAAAACGCATCACGCGTGAATTTCATTACAAATTTTCTTACGTTACATCTACTACGGACAAACCCACAATTAGATTTCCCCTCCCCACAACCCCGCCTAATTCACGACTGCAAAAATCACTCTTTTAAAAATAATTTAACGTAAAAACACAACAGAAATGACAAAATTTCATTAAATTTTCTAAATTTTTTTTTAAGATCTGTAAACAAAATCGTGAATTAGGTCGGCCCCTAGTAATCCCTCCCATGTGACTTCATTTCGACACAAATCTGACACCTCCCGACATCAAATTGACACCAAATCTAACCCGACACTACAGATCCTGACACTTCATTCTCTCTCATCTCATCAACCTCATCCTCTTTCTTTTTCTCACTCACTTCCCCCACTCCAATATTCCCCTTCTGATTTTCCTCCCCCTCACCCTCCCCCTCAATCCTATTCAACTCATTATCTTGTAAATTTTCCCCAGAATTACGTGTCATCGCCATATTGCCATCTTGAAAAATCGCAGCATTTTCCGCTTTCTCTAACCGCGTTATGTCTCCAGCGCTGGGGACGGTAGAATCGATTTCTTTGCGTTGAAGCAGACTAGAATTGATGACGGACGTAGCGCTATCTGTCGCAGTGAGACAGACTGAGCGCGAGAGTGACGCGCTGGGTTTAGTTGATGAAATGATTTCATTGTTGAGCAATTCCGGATCAATCACAGTGTTTTGAGATGGGATAGTTTTGGCTGAAAAATGTCAAATGTAATGTTTAAATAACGAACGTTTTATATTATAAGGTTTGCATAATTCAATTGCTATCAATCAATAAATCAGTGAATTTATCGGTCAGTCGGTCGAACAGTTGGTCAGTCAGTCAATTCATTAATGAGTCATTTGGTCAGTCGGTCGGTCGATGAGTCAGTCAGCCAGTCAGCCAACCAGTCAATCAGTCATTCGGTTAGTCGATCAGTCGGTGAGTCAGTCAGTCAGTCAGCCAACCAGTCAATCAGTCCGCTATCTATTTATTTCTCTTTTTAGAAATATATCTCATAATTATCCATCCACCCATCCATTCATTAATCCTTTCATCCATCCATCCATCCACCCGTCTATCCATCCACCCATCCATCACCAACCAGTATCAGTCTCAGCAGAATTCAGTCTGTTCGCATCGACTTGTTCAGTTTCCGTTTTACTGAAAAACTGACCCGGAACAAACTCAACAGCCGTGGGTTTAAGAGAAGAAAACTGAACCGGGTCAATCCCTTCTACGACCCATTTTGTTGGGTCAACAAAACACCGCAGGTTGACCAAATCGGTCGAAATCTCAACCACTTTGCTTCTTTTAACTGACTGTAGAATAAATTGAAATTATTTTGATCAGAAATAAAATAGAAAAATTTGATGAAAATAACGAGGTTTTTAAATAATTGATATAAATCACACACATTTAGTCAATCAATATTCATTTACAACTTAAAGTCACATCAGCACAAAAGTCTAAATAGTGCAGTACT
Organism: Oconnorella tubifera; assembly: GCA_034700105.1. Taxonomy (NCBI): domain Eukaryota; kingdom Metazoa; phylum Annelida; class Clitellata; order Enchytraeida; family Enchytraeidae; genus Oconnorella; species Oconnorella tubifera. The sequence goes on along the minus strand of JAQIXG010002038.1, from coordinate 3,865 downwards.
ATAAACTGGATGTTAGTAAAATATCAATTTAATAATAAACACAGATAACAAATATATATGATTTAATATACGATATTGTTTACAAATCTGTACAAATGCATAAAATCTGTACACTGTATAGAATCTGTACATATGTATAGAATCTTTATATATGTATAGAATCTGTACAGAATCTATATATATGTATAGAATCTGTACGTATGTATAGAATCTGCGCATATGTTTATACATATACAATTTTTATAATCTGTTTAATAAACAAAAAATAAACAAAACCAGTATAATTTTTTTAATAAATGCAAAATAAACCCGTATAAACTCTTTAAAAAATCACAAAATAAACCTGTACAATCTGTTTAAATAAACGCAGAATAAACCTGTACAATCTGTTTAAATAAACGCAGAATAAACCTGTATAATCTGTTTACATAAACGCAGAATAAACCTGTATAATCTCTTTAAATAAACGCACAATAGACCTGTATAATCTGTTTAACGTCTGCCCCTAGTGAAACGACGCGTTTAAAATTAGCGATCAACTGAACGGGTATCCATCCTTCCTTGTTCATCTTTCGTCTTAGAAAAAAATCCTGATTCAAGTTTGCTTCACTGAAATAGTACTCACTGAAAACAGAGTAATATTTTTACATAGATCAATCGGGTTATTAATAATTCATTTGATTAAATATTCAGTCAGTTAATCAGTCAATTAATCAATCAATTAAGTTAGTCAATCAATCAGTTAATTAAACAGTCGATTAATCAATCCAGTAAACAATAAGTTAATTACTCAATCATTCAATTAACTAATCAGTCAATCAATTAAGCAATCAGTCAATACACTATTCTATCAATAAATTAATCAATAATTTCATTAAACAATCAACTAGTCAATTAATCAATAATCAAGCAATCAATTAGTCAAATAATACACCAATATATTTAAAATATCTTATAATCAATCAACCATAAATTGAGATGAATTCATCTTCGATGTATTTAACATCACATAAGCACTAGATTATTTAATGTAATTAAAATGTCTAATCCGACTAATTAATCGACTGACTAATCAATCAATTAATCAATTAATCAATAAATTAATCAAAATATTAATTAATTAATCAATTTTTTAATCAATCATATGGATCAATTATCTAATAAATCATTTCATCAATCCAACAACTAATCAATCAACAAATCAATCAACTAATCAATCAATTATATAACTACATAACAAGTAAGACTAATTTAATAAAGAGAGTGTAACTTTATATATACATCTGCATCTTAAGTTGTTGTTGCAAAGGATCGTATTGAAGATGTTCAGAATAGACGCTATCATTATGGGGGGACAGCAAAGGTGGTGACATGTAGCAATCGTAATAGATAGGACCTGACAGTCAGACAAACAGACAGATAGACAGATAGCTAGATGAACAGAGTATCATAAAGACAGATAAACAGACAGACAGACAGACAGGACTTGTAAAGATAAACGATATTAATATTTAATATCTACATAGACACTGTCTGATATATTACTGTATCAATATTTCTAATTCATTTCAAACAAAAGTATTACTAAAAAAGTATAATTAATACATATCATCAATACCCCGACAAAATGACCCGGAATACACTAACCCAACAGATCAACCAAGACAATTCACTCTAACCCAAACCAACCCTACCCATAACCCGAACCTAACTCTAACCCTTTAATCAAGGTTATTTCATCTTCATAAAATTAATTTAAAAATTAACAATTTGTCTGCAAATTGCCAAATGAATTTCAAATCCTGCCAATTTCTTACCCATCCACTGCTGGTAGGGACCAAATGATCCCGGCAAGTTGCCGTGTATCACATGACCGCAGCGCTTGCCATTGCCACGTGGGGGATTTCGCCTGCCGCTTCCCCTGGAGCCGTAGTTGCCAACTCGGCTAGAACGCCACGATTGACCGCTTGCCGATTGACCGCTTGCCGAAATGTCACCGATCTCTGATCGGCTAGGAGGATTGTGCCAATCCTTTGAATCTGATCCTGGAAGGAAATTATAACAGGCATTGATAGAAAATTGCATAATGTCACATCAGCACAAAAAAACAATTTACTATAACATTGCGTGAATCATAATCTTATATCGTTTCTTTGTAGATCTCTTAACATCAAATCAGCACAAAACTTACATACAATCAAAGATATATAAAAAGAATAAAACAATAATTAAACATAAATAAATAAAACCAAAGTATTTAGCTTATATTCTCAAATAAAAATCCAACCTCTCTCCCTCCCAGTGTTACCACGTGTCACTGCCCCCGCGTCATGTGACTCACCGTCACGGTTGACTGACCTGTCACCTCCCCGCTCCCTGTCCCTTCTCCTAATAGCGGGGGGGTGACCACGTTCCCCCCTCTCTGATCTATGTCCATCTGATTCGCCCCTTCTTACCCCCCGCTCTGGTTTAGCATCACGGTCTGATGCCTTCATGTCACGCTCTGATGCCTTTATATCACGCTGGTCACGATCCAATGCCTTTGTGTCATGCTGGTCACGGTCTGATGCCTTTACATCGCGCTGGTCACGCTCTGACACCTTTGTGTCACGGTCTGATGCCCTCGTGTCACGCTGGTCACGGTCTGATGCCCTTGTATCGCGCTGGTCACGGTCTGATGCCCTTCCTTCTGCCTTAGAACGTCTCTTGCGCTCTGTTTTAGGCAACTCTAGAGGCATTACCTTCCATATGGTGGAACCTAAGTAAGAGATATTAATCTAAAATGTCTTCTACAGACATTTAAAGTAAAATATCTAGCCATCAAGAGATATTTAAAACAAATCTATCTAGATATTTATTGACACTAAAACCACTGCAAGTAAATATCTTATCTAAAACCACGGTAACTAAAAACAAATCTAAATATCTACACATCACATCTATCCTACACAAAACAAATAAAAAAACATTCGAAACCAATAATGTCAAAGGGTGCAGAGCGTCAACGAAGATTATAAAACTCAAACCCCCAGCGTTATGCTTCAAATCCCACCCCCTAACCACTTCATCGCTATATAACGCATACCTTTCTTCTTCGAATTCTTAGATTGATCCTTAATCGACGAATCATCACCACCCGATTCAGAAGATGGCGCTACATGATTAATCGAACACGCCTCCCCCCCGTCAGGCACCCCCGCCTTAGCCCTGTCCTCCCCCCTGCCTCCCCCTGGTCTTCCCCTCCCCTCCCTACTCCCTCCCCTACCGCCTCGATTATCCACCCTTCCCCCACCCCTTGTTGTTTTGTCCTCCGGTCGAATTGATTCCGACGCAGTTTTAACGCTACAGGAAGTAGAAATAGATTCCCCTCCCTCATCTGGTTTATCCTTGTCCTTAATCTGTATTTACATTAAATCGTGTTTAAATAAACTATTAATTATAATTATAAAGTTAAAGTTAAAAAATTGTGCTTAATTTCAAATAAAAATACATTTACTGATTGAAAAAGATTTTAAATAAAAACACATATTAAAGGAAAACAGAGGGCATGGGATCAGATTGTGTGTGGGGTGGCGGCAGAAGGTCTGCTTCAGGGGCTAGATGAATGCACATCAGTACGCCTGTTGGCATCTCGCTCAATGCGCTCCCCTCACTCGGCCTAAATATGGATGACAGTTCACTGAGAGTTGCTGTAGGCCTTCGACTTGGGGCTTCATTGGTGTTGCATCATAAGTGCTTTTGTGGTGCACCAGTTGACAAGTTGGGTCACCATGGTTTGACCTGCAAATGCAGTGCTGGTCGTCACCTGCGTCACAATTTGCTCAACGATGTCATTTTGCGTGCACTTCAGAGCGCTAATGTAGCG
>JAQIXG010002037.1:0-19042 GCA_034700105.1 Oconnorella tubifera | reverse complement strand
CGTGTTAACAAGTCAGAAAATATGAATATACTATACACAGTATGTCATTTTTGGAAAAATATTATTATAAAATGACAACTTTAAGCGAAATTAACAATATCGAACAATGTAGACTATAATAGATTATATTAAATGATATAGATTATGCCTACTAACATTACGCAAATGACATGGATTATCTGCGTAATAATATTACGCACAGACATCTATTAAGTAACTACCAACTATATAGGGCCTACATGAGGACTGAATTTTAAAATAAGAATAAGAGCTTTACAAATGCAATCAGAAACTCGATTCAAGAAACCCGATCCAAGAAATTATGTCCCTCCACTTGGAGGGATAATTTCTGTACGGTTGAATGTGTGAGATATTTTATGTATACATACCAAAAATTTGCATAGGCCTACCAGAGTTATGCAAATTAACATTATAATAATTAGCACATACTTTTATAACAAAAAAAACAATACAATTAGGGCTCCTATTGTAAATACATATTCAGCGAACTCCTTTTCCGATTTCGAAATTATGTTTCATAATGTTTCATGTTGTTTCAAAATGAAGTCGAAGCCTACATTTTGATTTGAGTGAAAGCAACTATTATTTGATAAACCCTCGGTCTAGATCAGCGGTTCACAACCTGTGAATCGCGACCCCAACTGGGGTCGCCTGACAATTAGCCAGGGGTCGCCTGAGACCTTCTGAGAATTAATTTTATTTAATAAAAACAGCGTTTTTGTACAATTGGCACGATTTCTATTTCACTCTAATTAAGCTAGCTGCGCTAGTTAGTTTTTTGTTACTATCATTTAATTAAGCATACTATAATTTTAGTCATTTCAATTATTACAATTTAAACCATTTTTCAAAAATACGTACTTAGTGATGTAAAATGAAATAAAAAGAAGCATCTCACTGACGCTTTAAAGTTTATGAGTTTTGCAGCTCTAGCATTTTTGTATCTATGATTAATTAATAAGATTTTTGCTTCCTTCAGCTTTATTTTCTTTTTAAATTTGATAAAGTTAGTTGCATCGATTGGATGTAACTGCTAATATGCAATGTACAATCCACAATACACACTTAAATGTAAAGTTAAGCATTTTATTCCTGTGCAAATTCATTTTTAAAAATATTGACCAAAAGATATAACAATTGTTGTTTTGATAAATAGTTATATATCAAATTTGTAACTAAAAACATGGTTCCTATAAATATCAGATATTTTAGAAGTCAAATACATAATAGTTAGCTGCAAAAATGCATGAAGGAGGAGCAACTCAATTAATTTTATCGTTGGGGTCGCCGCAACTTCGCAAATGTTAGCAAGGACATCAGAAATGTTGGGAACAGCTGATCTAGATGAAGTCGTTGTCAACAGAGCTAAAATTCATTAAATTGATGCGATTAAATTATTGAAAGAATTCATTGGTAAGAAAAACAAAGGAGCGATAATATTTGAAAGCATTAGGCTATGTAAAAACTGAACATTTGCTTAAATGAGAACTGCTCTTTCGTCAATCTTTACAGAATGCAGATCTGCAGAAATTTAGATAATTTAAAGATTACTGCAAGAATTTGTCGGTCAGTAAATAACATGGTGAAGTATCATTATGATGGTGATCCGACAAAAACAGACAAGAAAAAGACAAAAGTTCGCCGAGATAGGTGCGCAGACAAATGCTCGCAGACATAAGCACTCATAATTGGAAATGAAACATTTTAAAAAAAACATGAAAACATGAAAAATATTTGATAAAATTGTTCTATAAAAACATTTCAATTGCTCTGTTCAAGTAGCTTAAAAATAATAATGTTTATAATCATAATGTTTTAAACACTTCAATTGCTCTGTTCAAGTAGCTTAAAAAATAAATAGAAAATGTTTGAATTTAATGGTATGGAGACATTTAATCCCGCAACAGTTCATACCACGATAGTTAAGAGCGGTCATTTGATACCGTGCAATTTAATCCCGTAGACACATAATCCCGCTGACATATAATCCCACGTTATTTAATACCATATCATTTAATCCCCTATAATCGCTGTAATATGCGATTATAATGTGCTGTCAGAGCACATTAAAGAAGTATTGTAAAAAACAAAAACAACTTTTGTAAGTGGTCCATATTAGGCTGATGCCAGGCCCGTACATTTGATTGAAATACACAAATCAATGAAATCAAATCAAAATTAATGTTTATTTACATCAAAATTAATATTCACTTAAATCAAACCAAGAAAAAAATTAATGTTTATGTCTATAAGTGCTTATAAGTTTTTAAAGTTTTCTAAGAATGCGATAGATGAGCAATTGCTTTTAGATACATCAGGACTTGGGCTCGACCGTACCCAGTTACAGCTCGCATAACTCGCTCATTCAGCTTGCGATATCTCTTTTCAGCGGGGTGTGCTCCGCCTGCAACGCCCTGCAACATGATGCCTTTCTGCCAGTTCATATCCTGACGTAACCCTTTCAGGAATGTCCACAACGTCGGGTGATGGTACTGGAAAAGTGACTGTAGACCATGATGCCACCCCTCGACTGCGTTCGTTGTACGTGCTAGGCCTGCAGAGCCGGCTTCGTGTTGATTCCAAAGGTCAATGGCGAACAGTGGTGGTCCGTAAGCCTCATAAAAAGTTATAATTCTCCCTGTTCTCCTTTGGTTTATCTATTTGTTCTTGTCATTGTTAATTCTGGTTGATCATATGAAATTCAGAGGTATGGCTGGGATCTTCCTTGACGCTCAGATTTGGCGTTGCATCGGATGATTGCAAATTGTGGTAGATTTGGAGTAGATTTACTGATGAACTGTTATTTGTAATTTGTTCTTAATTGTATAAAATGCCCAATGCCCGATGCCTATTTTATTCATTTGATTTGAAGTATAACCCTAAACACAGGTTCCCAGGCAGACAATCATTTTCAATAATCAAACGAATGAATAAAATCTTCGTAAATGTTTTAAGTAATTAATCTGTAATATAAATGTTATCTGTCTGCAATAATCAACTTACTATTACACTGCGATGCAAACTTTAATTCAATTTAGAAGTAACTTAGTGTTATATAAAACGATTTCTAAATTAAAAGCATATTATAAATTCTCAGGCCTCTTCTACTTCGATCTGCCTTTGTCTGCCCCGATCTGCATTTTACTTGAACTTATATAGTCCCAAAATCCCAAATTCCTAAACTCCTAAAATCCTAAACTCCTAAACTCCTAAAATCCTAAACTCCCAAACTCCAAAAATCCCAAACTCCCAAACTCCAAAAATCCCAAACTCCCAAACTCCCGAAATCCCAAACTCTCAAATTCCTGAACTCCCAAAATCCCAAACTCCCGAACTACTAAACTACTAAACCGATCATATGACACTTTAGACAATGAATATATCTCCCCCACCTAGCTCATCCCACTCATCGTAATACTCAATTCGACCTCGTAGCCATTCCCTGGTCCCGAGTCGTACAGTACCATGTCAGCAAACCTTGTTGGAAACTCGAAATTGGTATCAGCAGGTAGCGGAGGAAGTGCATTTCCGCCATTGCCGTCGGGTGCAAGGTGGAGACGATGGCGTTGTAGAGCCCTATTGACCGTCTCGGATTGGCGTCTCGGTAGTGCCATCAGGACGTGTTCGGGCAGTGTGGCCGAAACAGCGCCTTGCGACGACCTCGGTGTAGCCCCAATGTCTCCCATTTTCCCCTTCATCTCGGCCAAGGCCTTGCGGGCCAAAGAAGTAGCGATATTACCCCCATGCGTGTGCTCACAGTTTTGACTCTTCAGTATCACGCCAGCAAACGTCGTCAATCTCGCTTTACGCTGAAAGCGTACCATTTTTGTGCATCGCCATGCAGTACTACCGTTAACATTGTCCCTATGTTTCCAGAATTCATAATTCTTGTACAATAATGTTTCTCTACTTTTGGAACTAGTACCTAACTCAACTGCAGCCATATTTCAACAATAAAACTGACCGTCTAAATTAAATTCGAGCCAAGAAACTTATGAAGACATAACGGCGTCTACAGGTCTTTATATTATGCATGCAATGCGATTATAGACGATGAAATATAGCTAGGCATTATTAAATGGGGATTATGGCTTATAGGCGATTAAATGGAGTAAATGAAACGTTAATTATTATACGGGATTAAAAATAACGCGGGATTATATTTCGGCGGGATTATGTGTCTACGGGATTAAATTCCACGGTATCAAATGACCGGTCTTAACTGTCGCGGTATGATATGTCGCGGGATTAACCGTTGAAAGTCGAGTATTACTGTTTAACCTGGTGATACTCATTAAGATTAACCGTAACTGAGCCAATGTTCAGAAAATTTTTAAGAAATTCAAAGATTTATAAATGTTCTGCATAATATAATTTATAGATATTTTAACCTATTTTAAAATACGTAATATATTTATTTTGACCTATTTTAAAATATATAACTTTTTCTTACACATGTACTTCTAATTAAATAAACAATCAATTGTCATGATTGCGAATTACAATCTATTATATGATGTATAGACAATCTTATCTTACCTTTTTAAATCAATCCAATTTCCTGAGATGGCGATTAATGAACACAATTACATCAAAGGTCTCTACTAAAATCATAAAATCTTAACATTTTTCGCAAATCAATCAATCATCCAAAACCTGAAAATTGCTAAAATACCGCATTTAATATGGCAGCATTGCGATATTAAACTGTAATTATTCATCTGTGTTATGAAGATAGACTGGCAATTATCCAGCGTTTTATAGATAAACTTAAACCTCTGCGCTGTAACCGCGAATTGTAAGCTGCAGTAGTTAAGCTTAAAACGCACACGCAGATCGTTCTTGCAAGACTGCAAGTATGAGCGCAATCCGAAGGTATAAGTAAAAGACATATTCAACGGCAACCACACTTCGCTATAAGCTAGCACGTGTATGCTCAAGCGAACAGCTTTTTAAGCAAGATATAAACAAAATAAAGACGTGCAAGTACAAGTGTTGCAATTGGGCCAGAGAAATATGTCATTGCGTCATGTTGTGATATTCAATATGAAGTTTTTATGTTGCGTCAAAGTGATATTCGCTTATTTGTGTATTAATACGACAAAAATGACGCTATACAACTAAGTCTATACATAATACGTGTTGATATGTATATTTTGACATGTACACTATGTTTCAGTGTTAAAAAGAATTTTTTTTCATAGAATCCCTAGATTTTTGTACTTAGAAAATTATATTATTAGATTGTTATAACTGATCTAAGCAGCGTGACTTTATATTTGCTCGCAGAAATTAATCAAATATTTGACGATGAAATCGGATTGTCTGCATTCGCTGTTCATTCTTCTTATTGTTTAGCTGTCGATTTTCCCCATCCATCCACCCATCCATCCATCCATTCATCCATCCATCCATCCATCAATCCGTCCGTCCGTCCGTCCGTTCGTCCGTCCGTCCATCTATCTCTCTCTCTCTCTCTCTCTCTCTCTCTCTCTCTCTCTCTCCCCACAAGAAAATTAATTGTAATTAATTTGTAATGTTTTTAACAGTAACTAATTCTATCTACTGTCAAATAATCGATCATGCTTCTATGAAGCTTACAAAATCGCTGAATGCTCTCTACAATATCATTTCACAACCAGCTAAAATTGATACAATACTTTAGCAGCAGAATAGATTTACACTTGTGGCAGACGATTCTTGAGTTAATTATATTAATAGTGTTGCATCCAGAGATGAAAATCTCAGTGATAATTGAAAAAAAGAAATAATAAAATTTAAAAAAATGAAAATGAATGAAAGAGAAAATAAAATCGAAAAGAAAATGAAGATAATGTAAAGAAAAGCTAAATGAAAAGAAATAAGAAATAATATAATTAAAGAAAGAAAGTCTATGCTAGAAAAATAAAGAAAAAGTAAAAATAAGATAATCGATATATCATGAAAGAAATATATTGTTAAAGAGAAACACAAAGACGTGAGCGATAAAAAGGGAGAAAGCAGTCAAGTGAAATAAAACATCAAAACAGACAACAAGACAGTCTACAGAGACACATATACAGGGAGATATACAGAGACACATAGAAGGAGATCTAGGGAAACACATAGAAGGATATCCACAGAGATACATAGAAGATGATAAAGGTCTGTATTTTGTGGAAGTAATAAGCAATTGAGTTTGATCGCACCCTTCCTTTACGCATTCTGAAGATCTAACTATAGCACATTGTAAAACGCTAACTTTTTTCAAAATTGACAACCTCATGATTATACCGATAATAAGAGAAACTAAATATAAATGAATACTAAAACCTTAATATAAACAGTGTCTCTGTAAGTTTGCCTTTCTGGATTCTGCTTCATCCTTTTTTATTATCTTATTCTTCAAATGAATGTAGACTAAATAAATAAATATACGGGGGATGTAGACTTAAATTGTTATTTTTAATTTTTGCATATTTTATTATTTCATTTTTTTTCATTTCATTTTTGGTGATTTTTCTGTTTTCCTTTTCTCGTTTTTTATGTCTATAGACTTATTTTTTAAGTTTAATAAGTAATAGCATTGTTTAAGTGATCTTGAAATATACTACTTTGATTTAATAAGTTGTATATTAATCATTTCAATATATAAAATATGACAAAATTTCTCTCATTTGAATAATCTACTTGTTTATTTGCTTGACTATAGCTTCAAAGCTTATTTGGATCATAATCCCAGGCGTTAGTATACTCATGATGACATAATCTGCATCTGTTTTCATTTATAATAAGACGATAAACAAAATTAAAAGTTTCTATACTATAACCTAGAACTAGTAAAAATAGAAATATACAGAGAGACGGATAGAGTGGTAGAAACACAGAGACAAAGTAACGTAAGGATATACATAAGAATACAGAGAGATCCAGGGAGACGGAGAGCGAGTAAAGAACATAAAACGATGGAGAGATGGATATGCATTGGTTTATACAGTTGAGATAGAGACTAGGATGAGACTAGGATGTAAGATAAAGAATCAGCTTTAGTGCAACTAGATGAAGTAGTTGTTTACTAGAGCTGACAGCCGCATCATGTTATTTAGCAAGCAAACAGAAATTGGACTCTACTTAATTGAATCTGTCGCTGTTGTTCAATTTGTCCAATTTGCTTTCTGCAGCCCTGACTAGAAGTATTACACTGCGAAATAAAACGACGTTAATCAATCGAGAAATTCTTCGAAATAAGATATAGGATTTATGATTGCCATGCTTTATGAAATTGAGATTAGGATTAGTCTAAATCAAACAGATTATAATCAGTAAGCAGCTGAAGAAAGTTATGGAAATATACAATCGATTCTAAACGATTAGTTGTAGTGGACCCTATAAACATTTAGAATAAGCGTATTTTAGGAGGAATTAAAAATGTACAAGAAATAATACCAGATTAGTTTAGTTTGTTTTATAAATTTAAAACAGTAATCACCTATAACAGATATATGAATCTCATTCGACAGAGCATCATGCCGTGTGCAGCAGGGTCTACATCTTATCTGGAAAATAGCAATCAATTCTAAACTGTTGTTTCTCTGGAAGAGCGGCGTTGAATTGCAAACAAATGAATTTTAATTTGATCGATCTCATTAAAATGTCACACGCAATCATAAAACTTTCACAAAAATGGTTAATTCAAATCGTTAAAATTACAATTGAACATTTTGTTTCCTTAAATTTGTGTATAACTGTATTCATACAATACAGAGCACAAGAGCAGATAATTATAATCATACGAAGAGTGAACATTGTGCATCAGCTTCGAGTCTTCACTGCATATCTACTAGACAACTGTGCACATAAATCTACGAGTGCATATCAAGAAGAAACTTTCCTTTAAGCTTATTTTCGCATAGCAAGTCCACACGCAATTTGTAAACTTATATTTGATTAAAGAATAGCATCTTGCCAAATGTTACACGCAATATCACACAGCACCAGTCACCTATAATTTCTCATCATCAGCAACAACAACAACACTTTGTAATCTTATAACATGCATCTCTATTTTCATTTTGCAGCGATGTAGTCTGGATGGTAGGCCTATCTGCAAATATTCTGTGATCGACCCTGGATACAACACTATATCTATTGAAGAATCTTTGTTTTCATTTAAAATCTGTTAAACATAATTTTTTCTGATTCATCCAATAACCCAGTTGATGTGATGACAGTTTGTTTGTATGAGCTGTTGGAAGAAAACAGCGACCATTTTTGGAGTTTAGATTGCTGAACGATTGTTCAATTTCAATTTGATATAATTTAGATGGATAAATTCAATGAAAAAAAAACGTAATCAAGATTAAAAGTAATGACAGACACGGTGAAACCATTTCAGTGAAAAATAGCGGGGGGGGGGGGGAGAGGCTAATTCAAAGCGATATCATTCCTCTGTGAAAAACTAAAGGAGTAGTGGAATAAACATTTTCGTTGCTACAGTTCTTGTAAAAATATTATAATCAATACATGATTAATAGATATGCCTCTCCCCGCCCTGGAAATTAATTTTCTATTTAATAAAGCTCTGACTACATAAAATAGTTTTATTTTCTCATGATCATATAGACCAAAAGCTGTACTTGTGAATATTAAAACAACTGTTGAATTCACTGTTGAAGATTAAAACAAAGTCGATAACTTCTTATTATGTTTACTTGTAACACAAGAACTGAATAATTAAAACGAATGTTTAATTTGAAATCAATGAACTTAAATATCTTAATTAACGTGCAATTTTAATGTTTATTAAACCAGTAGAGTATTATAGTCTAGAAATAAATGCATGATAGAGTTATCAAATAAAAAATTACATTCAACGTTTAATATAATACCGTCTTATATTATTATTTTTATTTATATTCTTTCAATAAAAAAAAGAAAAATAGTGTGCGAACTGCTAACTATTTATCATATAAAATACTTAATCAACGAAATATGATTCAAAGTACAATCCCTGACACAGTACATCTTAAAACATCTTTCTTAATGCCAAATTTTAATGAATTAAACAATGCCATCTTTTGCAATGATATGAAGTTCATTGATATCAGTTCTGCAAATCCATTGGCTATTTAGAACCATTGACTGAACCGTTGACTGGTTCATCAGTCACTGGTTCACCGTTCTCTTTCTCATCTGACACGGACTTATTAAGCTTGTTCAAACGAACTTGTTCTGCTCGCAATTCCTAAAAAACAGATTATTTACAAACCAGTAAATAATAGTAGTAGCAGTTAATAATAATATTATTAATTAGAAAATATAGGAAAAATATTTCACTATCTGGAAATTCACTACAAAACGTCAAAATTTCAAACACTCCAAGATAGTGTCATCATTGACTGGCAAAACGGTAGAATATCTGATTCAGAACCGACAGATTCCAGGTTCGATTGGCATGCTGCAACTTTAAGCTGGGTGTATAATTGATAGTTACATATTAGACTTCACTGACAATACATATGTTAAAGTTAAATGTACAAATTTCTTTATGAGGCAAATAAATAGTTAAAAAGATCAGACAGTTATCTATTTTTTTACATGAATGAATAAAAAAACTTCATTTTTACTATAAAATTCTTTCTAAATCCATCCTCTAGCGCTTTTTATTGACATAAGAGCAGATTTTTTCAGAGTAAAACTTGGAGTCAATATAATGAACGGGTGGATAGGTCCAAAGAAAGTAAAACAAAATGTTCGCCATTATCAACCAACAAAACTAGATTACACAGCATGGCAAACCGTGACCATACTTACTGACTTATATTTCACTCAACAAGACACGCAGGGAAAACTTTTTGAGTCGACTGTTCTTTTGTCTATCACAAGAGTAGATCCAAATCTTCCTCACCCAGCTAGGTGAGGAACACTTACCTAGCTAAAAACTTCATCTAGAAAACATTTCTAGATGAAATGTTTCAACTAAATGAACCATATAAAACATTATTTATTTCAGCATATTTATTTCATGATAAAACAAATATGCTGGTGATTGTGATAATGAAATACCTGAGTCTTCAGTTTCTCCAGTTGTTGACGTAGCTGTTCCTCACGATTTCTTAAAGTAGTCTCCATCTTCTGAGTCAACTTTTCATCCGTCTCTCGACTGAACTTAGTCAACGCCTCAACAACGTGAGTATTCTGTGAGCAGAAGATGAAACTTTCACACATTATTACAACGATAAGTTTATTAGCTGGCCAATAACTGCTGCTATTTGCCCGTTTACAGTAATATTCAAGTGATTATTTCAATCACATAATGCTATGGTGCACAAATTTCATAAACATTTCAATAAGTAGCCTATACATGCTGATGTTACGCTACAAGAAAACAAATTAAAAACAAGCCACACTAAACATAACTGACATGAATCAATACAAGAATCTACTGTTAAAAAAATCAAATGACTAACAGTCAAACAAAATAATGAAATTATAAATAAACAGCTAAAAATCAATGCCAATAATTAACTAGCGCAGCGTATTTTACTGCTAAACTCTGATTTTAGTTATATACTAATCACTTAACTTTACACAGTTTTAATAAACTGTCAATTTATAACAAATAATTTAAAATCAGCAAAAATGCAGCTCATACATGTTGATTAACTCGATCTTGAATGGCTTTGATCTGAGCTTCTTTCTTTTCTCTCTGAGCTTCCATTTTTTCCAGCAGCTTTTTCTCCGTCTCCTTTGAGAACGAAGCGTTCAGTTCTTGCACACGAAGAGTTGCGTCTTGAATCCTTTCTTTGTCTTTTACTACTGACTGAAGTCTACTGGCTTCCTGAGACTGTATTAGAATAGAAAACAACGCACACCTTTTTTTAACGTAACTTTATCGATATATTATTCCTCATGACACTAAAAATATTATAAATGAAAAATAATAAATATCGACAGAATATAATGCTGTCGATAAAATTGATCAATTATCACAGAACCTAAAGTAAAATAAAAGTTCAAAGAAAATAAACCTTTCATGCCTTATTGCATATGATATGTGTGATACTGTGTTTACGTTAGAAAACAATTTTTATTTTTATTTATTTTTATTTTTAACTTGCTACACCCTTTAGCAGTTCTGAGATAATAATACAATACATTGAATGATAAAATGTTTATCTTACAAGTCGTCTTTCTTCAGCATCTTTTAATTTCTTCTCAATCAACTCTTGTGAGATAAATCTCTCTTTAGTCGGAGAAGCAACAAGGTTTGCTGGTGGACTGTTACAATTGGCAGGTTTTAAAATCACATCAAAAGCCAAGCCACTGATCTTTGTACGTGGACTTTCTGAATTAAACAAAATGATTGTTAAAAATCATTAAATGTTTGTTTCAAATCAATTGAAAAGAATGGCTGATTATTCAAATTTAATTAGTAGCTACAGCATTATAATAGTATATATTTAAAACACGTATTTTATTTATGTAAAAACTTCAAATATAGTATTTATTCATTAATAGTGTTTGACTAGGAAAGAAAATCTAGAATAATTGCACATAATTGAAAGTTAAAATTTAGAAATTTAATGTTACATCTATATTAGTCAAACTGATACTAGAATAATGTAAATTAGTTTCAAATTATCAAAAATTTCAAACCAGGATCCATAGTCAAAAGCGGATAAAACAGTTAAAACTCGTTTCAGTAAGTCTCATGAATTTAGCAAAAAATGAAATTTATAGTTTCTTCGCTCTACAAAATAAATTCGATTATTATTTAACATTGCATTTTTAAACCATATATTGCAATTATTCTGCAAAAATGAAATTTAAGTACAAATTTTATCAATTAAGTGAGTTCCCCAGCAAGCGAGTTTCTCAGCAAGTGAGTTTCCTAGTAAGTGAGTTTCCCAGTGAGATTCCCATTAGGCGAGTTTTCCAGTTAAAAAATGACTGGTAAAAGTGATCATAATAATCGGGATCATTTCAATTTATCAAGTATTTTAAATATTAAAATTAATGAATAGTATTCAACTAGCTAATTGGATTAATATATAATTACGTAATTTTTAATTTAATTTATAAAAAATCGAAGCAACACAAACAAAGCTTTATTTATTTTTATCAAAAACCCGGCAAAATATATAATAAAGAACGCGAACCCAATCACGGAGTTGCAAATGAAGCGAGAAAACATAAATCAACAAAATAAACCGAAAATCAATTAAATTCATGATTTTTGATTCACGAAGAAATTGCGGATTGCTTTTTAGCCGAGAAAGAAATTAGATAACATAGCGAATGAAAAGGAAGCGAAGATGTTGAAGTCGCAAATTGACTGCTTAGCTAGAAAAGCTTAATTATAGATTTTTATGGCTTATAATTTGACCTACAATTTATAAACCAGTTTTTGATAGAAGGACCCGCTTGAGTGGGAAGGGGGTTTAGATTTCAGATTAGCTTATGGAGAAGAGATTTACGTGACTTTTGGCGAACCTGAATGGCAAGAAAGCAATAGGATAGCTTCCATTGACAAAATGGGGTCCTGTGGGCTAGTATAAGTTAACTAGTTCGGGAGAAAGTGATTAGAATTTAAGATAACTTATCCTTACAGAATTTTTAGAAAACAGATTATGTTTTATGAAATTAATTGATTTCTTGCATTTTTGTCTTATAGAAATATTTCTAATGTACGTTCTATTGCTTGACATAGTGGTACAGTACCAGAGCTGGAACCAACAGATCCTAGATTCAAGTCACTTGATGTACAATATTTCTGTAACTTGTTGCATCATTTATATCATTAAATCAGCACCTTTACTAAGACGTCGTTATTGAACGTTAATTTAAACATTCAATTTGCATTCCTAAAATAAATACACTATCAAGTCAGTAATTATAACATTTTTTCAGTTAAAGAAAGCAAGCTTTATGATGCAAACAATTAAAATGAAAATATAAAGAAATTAATTAAAAATGCACACTTTGCTCACTACTAGAATTTAGAAAAAGTACATTTTATCATTTATATTAACACTGACAGTTTACAAAAGATAGATATAAATTTAAATTTAAATTTTATCCAAAACAAATCAAATGATATTTAAAGTAAAATAATATAATCAGTGAAAAGTAAAATACTATGTTAAATGAAAATTATCCGTTTGTTCGTTTAACTGTAACATCAGCAACATAATGTTATAACAAAAAAACAGATAATATTACTATTGGTATTAAAGTATTTTAATAACTTTTGTTAAAAATTTATTAAAATTAAATTAATTATTTCGTTTACGCCAAAGTTGTTAGTGTTGAAAACATCATGCGCTAACAAGTGACTGTGAACCTTAACTGTCAATATTGTCAGAGATCACTTCATTGATCGAAGTGATCTGCGATTCAAACGTCATGACTTACAAGCGATCCCGAGTGATGACTTAAAAGTAATCCGAAAGCGATGTCTTCATTCAAAGCGCAAACATATGAAGAGCGAAGATATGAAAGCTAAGTTTAACTTAACAATCTTCAAATACAAATTAAATCCGTTAGAGTTTAAATGCGTACGGTTACAGCAATTAAATATAATCGGCTGGTAACGCAGCAGCTTTGTTATTTGTAATTGAAAAATATCACCCGAAAACAGCAATTACAAAGCGAATATACCATCACCATAAGCCTAGAAAAGTGATCATTATGATTCAGAGTACTATTTATCAAAGTTATAACTTTTTACTTATACGTACAAATAATTATAAATCAAGATTTCTAAAAATTAAGAGCAATAATAAGAAAAACTATACCTTGGCCAAAAGAAACTAATTACTCATTTTCCTTTCAGTAAATTTTAATATAAAATTGAACGCTTCGCGGCAACTTGTAATAAAATATATAAATAATCTGAAATTGACATCAAATAAACTTTAATATTAAAATAAAATTTACAACAAAGTAGTACGCATGAATGATACTACTAAACGCGCAGTTGTATGCGTGAATGAGTTAACAAAAAATATATTTGCGTTGATGAATTTTAAACGCCTGAATTTTATATCGGTTTTACACAATATATTTCAATAACAATATATATAATTAATAATTATGCTCAATCTTAAAGATTTTAATTTTTTCAAGATTCTAACACGGTATCAGATTCAAATACGAAATAAAAAAGTTATTTTAATTATCTGTTAAAATAAAAAGAAATTACTGTCAATTATTGCCCTGGTTAAATATAACGCTATAACCGAATAATTTAAAGTAACATTTTTTTATACTGTTTTCACTATAAATGAAATTCAACTGCTAATTTAAATAGTTCATGTCAATTTCGAATGCATACACAATAAACTAAATTAACGTCAAATGCATATTATACAGTGATATTAAATATAATGCAAAATTAAATGTTCATACGCAGTGTATACAGGCAGAAATTTATTCATTGTTTGGAATAAAATTGAATTTCAACGAAATAGCCGATATTCTAAATCTCTTGCATTTTGACCGGCATGGGCGGAGCATAGTTACTGATTGTTTTATTCCCAGGGAAAGTGGGAGGAGTCTTGGTGTCAATCATCGTCAGATACTCCATGTCTCCATAGATACTCAGCTTCTGAATGAAATACAGGCAATCAAATATAAATAATATAATAATAATAAATAATATAATGAAATATAGACAACAAATACAAGTGATTATTCAAAAACTTGCTATAACTATTTGAATCAATAATTGCCTTAAATTCATATTAAATATAGCTTAGAAAGTTGCAAACAAGCAGTGTTAATCAGTTCTAATCATTCTACCAACAATTATTAAATCAATATATTCTAAAAGCTATTAAAAACTTCAACCAACTTTTAGGACTTAATGAATAATCGCATTTCTCCATTACCTGTGGTCCCACTTTATCAGTCTCATTACTATTTGCAGGAAATAGAATTCCGACTAAAAACCACATGAGCACAATAACCAGCGTAAAGAGAACAAAGACGAGCGACATCTTTGATAGGCCAGTTTTTCCAGACAAACAGCTCAGCCAATCAGAAGTGAGATACTGTCTCGTTGTCTTGCTGTCGCTAGTAAATATAATTGTGTCTGGAGGTGAATCCATGACAGTGAGCTGGGAATGTTTGAGATCTGGGGTTCCTGGAAAACTGACAATTTCTTGCACTGGTACTGTAGGAAATAAGAAATCCAAACAAGAAATTTATTAATATTCATTTTGTCAGAAAACTTAAAACAAAGACGATACATCCATAGACTTTCAAACCATTATAACACAAATAAACACACACTCATTAAAGCACTAAAAGGCTATCAGATTAAAAAAACACACACTCTCAATCAGTACGATATAATAGATTTCTCCTATAATTTATGCTAAGGAATACAATCAATTATTCTGTAAAGAATCGTCTAATATCTGTCTGAGTCTCTTAATACCCTTTGTAATATTTCAAGTTTTGCTGTTTGAGCTTGAAATTCAGAACAAAGTACTCTATGTGTACTCCTCCTTGAAACAGTCGGTTTAATAACATCATCAGTCAAGACTTACTAAACTATAAACTGAAGTCAATTACTATAACTTTTAAACCTTCCACGATGTTCATTTGACGAAAGACTCGCACCGGTGCCCCGCGTATAATCACAACCCTAGCCCCATCACTAGGCAGATCAGTGCCAGAGATGACAAACAGACTGAATGATATCTGATGGTACATCTGATCCATCACGCAGTCCATCATACGGTGTGGATAGTTTATGAAACCAAAGGGAAAGCTAGACATAGAGTTCTCTTTCATTTGTTCCGAGAATTCCGCTAGCTGTCGAGATAGATAACAAATCTGTAGGTTTTGTTTTCAATATTTTTATCTTTTACGTTTTACAAATAAAAAAGGGAAACGAGTAAAAATAACATCAAATAAAGAAGATGAGGGTGGGGCAAAAAGGATTATTCAAAAGGAATTAAAGCAATTAACAATCCACTCCCCCAGATTTTTTGTTAAAATGTTTTTTGGAGCGTTAATACATACGTTTTTGCTTATGCAAACAAGCTATATAATGCTAAAAAAGGTAACTGAACTCGTATCACCGGAAGATAAATAAATATAAAATCAGTTAAGAGTTAAAATAAACGGGTATAAAATTCTAATGCAACAATCATTACACCTAAAAAAGATGAATAAAATTAAATGAATACAGACTTTAAATAACAATAAATCGTAATTTCAAAGTAGATTTAATTACTGTAAAAAACTGCTATATAAGAGATCAGATCAAAACTGAGAAGTTTTAAATGAAACTGATAAGTTTAAAAACCTTTTTTCTCTTGTCCTCTATACTAGGAAGTTCACTTTGACAGCCAAAAGCGCACGCGCTCGCATTTATCATTCCATAACTGTCACTGCAGGCTGTGTAGTAAGTTCAACAATGCATTTATACATACATTTATTTATGCATTTAAATAGCTTTAAACTTTAATACCTTTCATAATTTTGTATAGATTAAAACATATCGCAATTTTTAAACAGTATCACAAACTAAAACAATTAAGTTACGGAGTTCAACATTTTAAGAAAAACAACCAAAAAACCGACATTTAAAATCTACAACGTATCATGATTTTTAAAAAGTATCACACTGACAATAAAACGATTGCATAGTTGAATCGATGAAAAATTATTCTATCACAGTTTTGTTAAAATCGCTGATAAAGTTTGATGAAAGTTTCTCTGTCAAAGTGGTAAGAAAACCGGAATATGAAGACAAGGTCTCAAGTTCCAGTTCACAGTATTTCTACGCTAAACTTTTAAATCATTCACAAATACTAATCTAGACATTAAATTTGATAAAGTAATTACGATCATTTGTTGATGACTGTATTTAGCAAAAACTATAAATATTAAGGTTAATTTAAGAGAAATCATTACAAAAAACATTTCGGTAGATATATTATTTAATAAAATATAATTCTTCTTTAAGCAAAGATACAGCAACAGCATCCATGAATAGAATAGAATCAATGACTAGAATCCATGATTCTATTCTGTTGATTTTATTCAACAGAATAGAATCCATGGTATTTCATAGACATCAGGACTAAGTAACAAACGAATGAAATACAGCACTCTATTAAACTGACCGCGTAGACAAGAGTCTCTGATATTCTCGAGATCCACCTCTTCTGCATTCAATGAGTCCATCACAGACATCAGTCTGCAACCTCTAAAGCAGTAACTTTGCTCCTCATTCTGGTAACATTACGTACAAAAAAACTATTATAGACTTTGGTTAATTCGTTCAAAACTGCAAAATCTTTTCACATTACATTCTATGATTTTTTTGATTTTGTAAGATTGTAAATAAATGCCTTATATAAAGCATTATTATTCGAATATTTGATGGTAGAATTGTGTTGAAAAAAATTATAACATTCACGCGAGGTAAGAGTAGCGAAAAGCTAGCACGACATACCTAAAATACGTTTAAGATCTTCACAAAATTAAAACTGTACTAACATAGTATGGTAATTGTATTTATTTTGATCAGTCGTAACATTGCACATTGACAAATAAATGGAAAAACAGGGGAGAGGGGGGTGGATGTCACGGATGAAAATACCTTTTAATATTTTTGAAAGTAGCTATGATAGATATGATCTATTTCTCAATAAAAAAAATTCGCCAATATACTACCCAAATTAATATAGTGCTTCAGGTAATTTTTAAAGCATATAATTTGCTGTTATAGTCCTTTTGTAGCAAAAATTGATTTGTTTCTAAAATTTAATGCAATGATCTTTAATCAGCAATTACCCTCTCCTTTAAACGCAATCTTCTTACTTACTTACAATCATCTTAGTAGAACTCGCTGCACCTTTAATTAATAAATGTCTAATTATAAATCTATCTAAAGACGTTACGCTTCATCGAACAATTAAACGAATAAATCATAAATATTCGCACCTGAAAGGTCGATTTGCAGATTTTTTGACAAAACGTCAGTTCCCCCGTCTCGTGTCCCGCAATTCCCTCGTCCAGTTCTAGGCTGGCAGGAATTATACACAACACAAGGAAGAAACAATAAAAATTCATTTTTTATTTTTTACAAAAATCTTAAAAAATCTATTTACATTTTTTTACAATGATAAGCAATCGTTGCCACTGTAGTATAATTACAATGTGGATAAACTCAGATTTTATTCTATATAAACAAAACGCCCAGAAACAAACATATTATATTTATTATATACATATTATTTATTTTATACGTATTATTAAGCGTTAACTCTAAAATAAACTATAATCAATAATATAATTTCTACTCGCTGTATATTCAGCGCTATTATAACGTTGCGATTAGATGTTTGACTAATTTATTGTTTAGTTACATTTTTACTCGTTGTAGAATTTAATTAGCGCCATTAGAACGTAGTAACTATAGTTACTTTCTAAAAAATATCACAATATTGCAGTGATGTTAACGAGACCTTTTTTGTCAAGACCAAGACGAGACCAAGACCTGATGGTCCGAGACCCAAGACCTGATGGTTCGATACCAAGACCAAGACCGAGACCTGATGGTTCGAGACCAAGACCAAGACCGAGACCTGATGGTTCGAGACCAAGATCAAGACCAAGATCATGAGCTTCGAGACCAAGACCGAGACCAAGACCAGGTCATAAAACGAAGACATAAAACAAACTTAGATCAAGATCAAAACCAGCAGGTCTATGCAAGACTTGCCAAGGATCACCCATCAATCGTTAATCGTCAAAGGACCACCCATCAAGACTTGTTATTATGCATAATACTATGCGAAATTTCAAAAAAATTCAGACACAATAACAGTTACAGTGACTGTCTTTATCATAATCATTACATCACTCACAAAATTGAAACACTGTTATCACCATCAAACGTTGATACCATTGCTGGGTTCAAAAGAAGTCTAATTTATTCATATGTAAATAACTATTAAAAATTACTCTATTATTGTGTTATTTCAGTGTAGATCTACTTCTGAGTGTTCTGGAGTGT